>JAUTBT010033000.1:0-18488 GCA_032361225.1 Lepetodrilus schrolli | reverse complement strand
TTAGAACTTCGCTGTCGGAATAAAATTGATGTTGTTCTTTTCTAGTGTGCTTCCTTGTTATGGGAGCGGCCATCTTGAATTCTTGGATTGCTTAAGATATTTTTAAGACTGCTATGCAGATTTTTACAACTTTGTTAAAAGTTTGAAATGTTAAAAATGGCAAGTTTTGTTGCTACTGTAAAACACTTATATTTCGCCTACGCAATTTACGCGCAAATGCTAAAATTGACATATTCGCAGGAATTAAATTACGTGCATTTGCCCTCCCCCCCAATTTTTTTATTTAAAAACAAATATTAACTCATGTAATGAACACATATACTACTATAACGTGCTCACCAGTGACTATGAATGCAACTAGTTGCAAAGACTAATTAAAATAGGATAAAGCCAAGTAATTAGCAATGATTATAGCAACACGTGGCCTCATGAATAGACTTTCTGTTTATCAAGATTAACAAGATTAGATGGAAAGAAATGACTTTGTTTCATCGACAGGAAATACATTCTCAAACTAATAAATGATAGTTTGATAGATAAACATGAGTAACAATGAAATATTAAGCCTACATTATTAGATTGCTTAATATTCATTGCATCACACGATAGCAAAACGAGGTCTGAGCTGATTGCCGCTTGTAACGTTTCACTTGAGTGGTAAGCGTAACTAATACTAGTATATATATTTTACGTTTTATTAAATTATTCAATCGTATCTTCTATGTAGTGTTTTTCATTTTAGTATTAATTACATCGTACAGTATTTCATCCGCTTCATAGGGCTTCAGATTTCACGTGGACTATCATTTTGGACAAATGATCTTTGCTCTGAAAGTGTGAAATACAAGTCCACGTGAAATATAAGTGTTTTACAGTATTTGGTAGACATATACAACAGCCTTGGTTCGATCCAGTCTAATGTATTAAAAGAAAAATGTGAAAAAATAAAACTAAATCCCTCAATATCCACATTTTATTCTTCACACTTCACAAATTTCTCTTTGTATTTTGTAGGATCGTATATTGTTTCGATGTCGGAGGAAGAACTGGGTGCAGTGTATCGACTACGACTCGGTGATGTCTACCAAAGATTCCGATCACAAGCCAGTCTTTGCCATATATGAAACTGGCATTAAGCCAGGGAAGGAAGGGTAAGTTACCGCCACGTCAAACGACATCCTTCTAGACTAACATATGCCTGATGTACAGGGGCAAGTTAAATTGCACTGTGGGCAGCCTACTTTTAAAAATATTTAGCAACTATGGTGCTTTTGCTACTTGACAACTCAGAATGTTAGTCTGGAGCCCTCCACTCTCTGCTCGATCATCCTCCATGATAATGCCAAATGATGTTCGAGTCACATACCGAGATGCACCCTGTGGCATCATGTAGTGTTACCATTCCTATGTACATTATTACCATTCCTACCTACATGTAGACTGTTACCATTCCTATCTACATGTAGACTGTTACCATTCCTATCTACTGTTACCATTCCTATCTACATGTACACTGTTACCATTCCTACCTACATGTACACTGTTACCATTCCTATCTACATGTACACTGTTACCATTCCTACCTACATGTACACTGTTACAATTCCTATCTACATGTACACTGTTACCATTCCTATCTACTGTTACCATTCCTATCTACATGTACACTGTTACCATTCCTACCTACATGTAGACTGTTACCATTCCTATCTACTGTTACCATTCCTATCTACATGTACAATGTTACCATTCCTACCTACATGTACACTGTTACCATTCCTATCTACATGTACACTGTTACCATTCCTATCTACATGTACACAGTTACCATTCCTACCTACATGTACATTGTTACATTCTCATCTACATGTACACTGTTACCATTCCTATCCATGTACTTCCTCTTGACTGACATTAGTGTGTATTGTGTTTCAGGCTACATCTATCTGGTGGACAGTTTGATAGATCAGTCTACATAGAAGGTAACCCACTGTTGTTGGTAGTGTGAACAACCTTCGTAATTGATGTCAGAATGTTCATACTATGGCGACGTTCCTTTGACCTGCGGGGACTGTTCAGAGTACTCCGGACAGAAAATGTTGTCAATGGAACGTCTCACACACTGCGGTCTGTACTCGCACACTGCGCGGTCTGTACTCACTGGCGAGGTAGTGCAGACCGTACATGAAAAGTACAGTGACTTCACCACATCATAGGCAACTATTTGCCGCCATCTTGATTGTGCGAGTCGTTCCTTTCACTCAGTACACCGTACTGGAGTGACGTCACCTGTCTGTCTGAGAACACTCGGAACAGGTCAAAGGAATGTCGCCTATTTGTATATACTACAAATACCAAGTTATGTTAACTATGTTACAGAAAGCATGTAAACAAATGTGTGAGCTTGAGTGTATTCTCTTTTGTATCAAAATTTCAATTGTAAAACATTTCGTCTTTTTTTTTCTTCTGAAAATAAATGTGGCTGTTTTGGGTTGTGTTATTCTAGGTAACAAGAAACGAGCTCTGCATATGGCATATGGCAGCAAGACCCAGAAACCCAGTACTGTGTGTACTATTCAGTGACTATCACAGACACAGCTCGAAAGTGATGATCATACACAACGCTCTACAGTGGCTATCACAGACAGGTCTATAACATGGACATCACAGACAGCTCTCTAACATGGACATCACAGACAGCTCTAACATGGACATCTCAGACAACTTTCTAACATGGACATCACAGACAGCTCTCTAACATGGACATCACAGACAGCTCTAACATGGACATCTCAGACAGCTTTCTAACATGGACATCACAGACAGCTTTCTAACATGGACATCAAAGACAGCTCTCTAACATGGACATCACAGACAGCTCCAGTGTTCAATCCAGGATGCGTGATTTGCGTGAATTCATCACAGACAGCTCTAGTGGACATCACAGACATCTCTACAATGACCAATAGACAACTCTCTAACATGAACATCATAGACAGCTCACTAGTGGTCAATACAGACAGCTCCCTAATATGGACATCACAGACAGCTCTCAAGTGGCCAATATAGACAGCTCCCTAACATGGACATCACAGACATCACTCTAACATGGACATCACAGACAGCTCTCTAGTGAACATTATAGATAGCTCTCTAGTTGCCACCACAGACAGCTCCACAATGACCATCAGACAGCTCTCTAACATGACCATCACAGACAGCTCTACTGTGGCCATCCAAGGCAGCTTTCATTGACAATGAACTGTGCGACAGTCTAGTCAATACCGATAGTATTATGTCTAGTTTTTGTGTGTGTTTTTTCTTGCACATACAGCTCCAGAAATGCAGTAGTTCCTAATAATTCATTTCTCTTAGTTAACCCTCTCCTTGCTAGATTTATCACAAGTCTGGCTCTCTGTGGGTTTCCAGGAGGACTAGGGTTAAAGACAATGTGAATGGTGTATTAAAAGTCTGTGATATGTAATTAGGTAAAGAGTCTGTTTAACATCCAGCACCCTTTTCTTAGATCAGCCACAATAGAACAAGTACATGTCTTTCCAATTCGTAGTAATCTTACCTAAATGATATTCTTCATAAATTTCTTTTTTGTTCTCCAGATATTATTGTCTTGAGAGTCTATTGTTTGTGTATGCATGTTTGCATTCAATGCTGTGATATTGTACATTTTCTTTTCGTAAACTTAACCAGTCATTTCAATATGCATTATTCTCTCGTTCAGAGAGTCTACTGATGGGGGAACTCCCAGATTTCTAAACTTAGCTTCAGACATTCTCATATCCCACAATGCCATGTCCACCGCACATGCGCACCCGAAGTTAAGTTTAGAAATCTGTGATTTCCCCCATCAGTAGACTCTCTGAACGAGAGAATAATGCACATTGAGATGACTGGCTAAGTATACTAACGAAAAGAGGAGATAACAAAAATCTCCTTTAAATAGTATTTATTGTTAATGTTAATAATTTGCTAAATATTTGCTGGTGTGAATAAAACAAATTAATAACTAATGAATTCTCTGCAAATTGGTTATTAATTTTATTCTTTTGATTACTAAATATCAAGCCTGAAATATTAGTTTTTGTCAGCTTTATCATTAGTTAATTTGTTCGTTTCCTTGTGTTAGAATTAAAATCATGCAAATTTGTTGTATATTATAGAGAGATATATTTATTTTAACCAGAGAGTGCCATAAATAGTTAACAATCATTGGGGTAAATATCCTTTTGTTTAACTTTCCTTTTGCTGTATTTAATAGTAATGCAGATAATCTTGTTTCATATCATTTATCATATTAAAAATAGTATGGTAATGCAGTTTCAGGGCCAATGTCGGTGGCCTACATTAGACACATAGTCACTGTATGGAATATGTGCATACATGTATTATTTTTTGTGTTGTAAGCACAGGTCTATGAATAAAGTAATTCGTAATATTTGGGATATTGAAGTTGGCCATGGTAAAAAAAAATCAACAATAATTGTACATGGTTTTTTAAATAATGCTATGAAAAAGAAAATGGAGAAGAAAGAAAAAAAGAGATAAATGGGAGGTTTGTTATATCTGGCAGATAATCTTTTAAAGTGATAGTTAATCCTTTTTTACCGGCATTTTATCGATATTCTTAAATTGATTGAATTAGTGCTTTATGTCACAACGGGAATATTCATATTCTTAGAATGCTTGGTGCTGTTGTTTGTCATTTTCTATTTTTATTATGAATCGGATAATTCGTTTACCAATTAAAAACATATCTGGAAAATAAAAAGGACTGTGGCATCTGTAGATATTTTCTTTGTCGAGATTTGTAAAGAAAATAGAATGATCATTTTAGCTATTACACCAAATTGGCCCTTTTTTTAGGCATGTGAATATATATTTTTAAAATTATTATTATTTTTTGTAGAAATACACTCCTATTATCAGTTTTACAAGTAAGTATGCACAACAAAACTTAATTATTTCATGAACTTTATTCAGCCAATGGGGTTCACATAATCAATGTCAAAATGGCAACATCTTGCTGACAAATTCTTATCCATGGCTGTTTGCAACGATCATGTATACATATCCAGGTATTGTGGAGTTAAATGTACTTGCATAGATATGTATTTATCTATGTTTGAACTTTGATAGATATAACGGTTTGTCAATAGACGATTTAATCCTGTTAATTGTCGCATGCCAACAAGAAATGGGTGCCCAATAGAATGTGATTGTTAACCTAATGTTATATATTAAATAAATACGAAAATGTCTAAAGGTCAAATGCATTTAAAGGTGTGCAATCACAGTTTGTTGACATGAAATTAAAGGTATTTTCCCAAAAGTATGTACATTTGATTTGTCTACACAAGTATATTGGGCAACATGCTACATTTCCCCATGTCCCACTGGTTTTCAATAGTTTCATATTTTTGTATTTATCATTGCAAAATAAAATTAACTAATTTTTTAAAATATGATAACAATATTGAAAACCAGCGAGACATCTGGAAAATGTCAACAAACCCTGATTGTATGCCTTTAATCTTGCAACATAACATGTACAATTAACTTATTCATACATTGATTTATTTTGTATATCTGTTCAGTGCTATATATTTATTTAAACGTTTAATTTCTGAGCATTGTCTATATTCCATTAGTTATGAATAAATATCGATCATAAATTTGTAGACACTATTTTGTGATCAATGGGATATTTTCAGTAATGACGACAACATACCCATCTTCCCGAAGCAATGCCGTTCGGAGGGGAAGTGAAATGTTTGCACCAAACCCTCTTAAAACAAGGATCTTCCTATGCTAGTAATGTACAGTCCGTACAAAATATGCTTCCATTTTTAGTCGCAGAATACAACATGTTGCTTGTTTAACTATTAACCAATGTTCACAGGCAACATGAGTGAATCTAGGGCGACGTTCCTTCGAGCTGTGCGAAGTGTTCTCAGACAGACAGGTGACGTCACTCCAGTACGGTGTACTGAGTGAAAGGAACGACTCGCACACGTCTCCCACAAGCAAGATGGCAGCAAGGAGTTGCCTTAGATGTGGTGACATCACTGTACTTTTCCCGTGCAGATGTCACACCTACAGTTAACCCTCTCCATGCTGAAGGCAACCAGAGCTGCCCAAAAGAGCAGTGCCTGTGTCTAATCCAGCAGGGAGAGGGTTAATCGATTTAATGCCCCTTCTAACAACATTCTCTTAGATAATTGTAATAGACAAATAAGACTTTTTCTCATGAGTTGAGAATATTTGATTAGTACAGGAATAACGGGACAAATATGCATAACAAAATAAAAAATACTCCTTGTATTGTGAAAGTTGACAAACACATTTTCTTGTGCCTTGTCAAACAACAAGGTAACACCGCAGCATACGTAAAAACCGAGTAGGGGTGTCAGCATCATGGGACTCCATTTTGTATATTTCACATCTAGTGTCTGCCTGGCTGGCCTACACCCTCCGAACATTACACAAACTCAGTTCAAGTTCCCTGTCACATATGACCACATTTTATCTTCTTGTAATCATGGTTAATGGAGCAATATGATTGGCTCTATAAATTGTTTTATAGACAATCAGAGAGTTTACCCAGTATGTATAAAACAGATGTTGCGCAATAGGAAGTTGAATGTTTATTTGATATAAATTTAGATTCGTCAGTTTGACAAACATTGACTCAAGTATACAAACCCAAATTATAAATTGACCTGTGATGTAATCGATACACAACGACAGTGCAAAAATTTATAGATGCCTGATGCTGATGGCATATTCAAGTGGTGACCTGCTTTGCTATTCAAATTTGGAATACATACCTTCCAATATTGACTCTTGAGCTAAGATAGGCAATGATGACACGTGACACATACCTCCCAATCTTGATTTGAGATAAGATAGACATACCTTCAAATCTTGATTTGGGATAAGATAGCCAATGATGACACATGATAAATACCATCCAATATGATAAGATAGCCAATGATAACATGTGACTCTTACCGTTCCGACACGATATTGATAGGATGCAATGTCTGTAGAGTGGCAATGCAGTTATCATCCTTGGTCGTGTCAGTACCAGTCGATGCTCGCAGGTTTACTGCAACATTCAGCGCTACGGATGTTGCGGGTTTCCTCCTGCCCTAAACTGACAAGTCGTGATATAAGTGTGTAGCTATTTCACATTGGGAAAGAAAACCATTTGAAATAGTTCCATCCTCTACAACATTGAGCACCAGTGGGTAGGTGTTCTGTTACGTGTCCGCGCCAGGACACATGTCGTGGATGTTAAAAAAATAAACCAGGCCACCCGGGGTGAAAGTGTCCTGCCAGGATCCCGTTAGGAGAGAGAACGCTGCTGGTAATTGTTTTCAGTAATATTGGAAGTATATTATATTTGTTCCATGTCATAAGCATGCGGGTAGCGAGGAAAGCAGATATTTTGAGTCCGGATAAATTGGGGTCGACTGTACTTCCATGGCCCCAGTGGTGCAACTACTGTGCTTGAGCCAAAGGGGAAAATGTGTTTAAACCAAATGACAAGTGCAGTTGCAGTTCACACGAGTAAACGCAAGCAGTCACACATTAAAAAAAACAAAACAGAAAACATCCCTAATGTATAGAACTGTTGTATGATCCACATAATATAACACATCATACCTTTATATTAATGTCAGCGCTTTGAGCATAGCGAGTGAGGAATTTGGCGCAACAAATTGAAAGGTGGGATGCGATAGTGTTGTTGAATGAAAAGCAAACATTCAGTTAGATTTCCAGGAAATCGAGATCGTGTTCAGCATATTTCGGAAACATACTGCAGTTTCCAGGTTGTGCGGAACTCGACAGATAACCAATGCGGAAACTGGAGGCGTTTACGTTACGTTCCTACAACAGCTATCCGGAACGATGAACCTGAACGTGTTAAGTCTTGTTATCAGGAGCGCAAGAGGAAGTGTGTAAATCAAAGACCCATGGACATAAAGACCAATGCCTCGGGAACTGTAATGGTCCCATATCGCCGATTGATCCAGTAAATGTGTCATTGAAGGGGATATACATCTTGTATTCCATTCAAACTCTGCTACGGCGTTGTTTATGATGTCGGGGAAGAAATATTTACCAGGCAGTACGGTATTACCACTCGAGGCGTATCTTATCTTAATGTAATACATCTAGATATATCGCACTGTTTTCTTGTTTGGGTTAAACATGCACAGCACATTATGTAGTACAAAGTGTTAATGTATCCAGAAGTTACTGTGATACTTCCATTAATAACTACGGAAACACACTAAACATTTAACCTTATTCCTCCTGCAGGGACCACGATACAACCTGTACAGATAGTGATTATTACAGTAAGGGTAACGTTGATAGTTAGGCCTATTCGGGTCTTACGTGAAAATAGTGTTTCAGTTTTAAATTAAAAATATAATAATAATAACAAAACTATAAACTGAATCCGATCGAATGTCACAGTTCGAATTCTAATAAATAAGTAATCTAAGCCTAATGGCTTAATTTGGCTTATGATGCGCTTACTTAATCACTAACGAGTCATATGGTTGGCACCATGTATAAAGCGAATTCTTTAAAATGACGATTCTCAAATACTGTTCAAAAGAGTGTTTATTATATATGCACTGTAGATCAGTTGTGAACTATGGTCAAAGGGCATCTTCTTGAACAGATAGAGATACTACCGGTATAATCCAAATGGTTAAATTGTTTCTTTAACAGCATAAACCTTCGTATAGAAATCTGACTATTTGTTTCTAAATAAGAGGGAAGACCCAGGCAAGGCAGTCCCTCTATAAGAGTTATTCACACTTCACAATAATATCAATTTGATTACACTGATTCACTGCAATTTGGTAATAATTATCGAGCATTAAATGAGCGCTATTTTGAGCGAGTTACATAACTCTATCCCTTCTAGTTATCATCAGTCTGGCCTGATTTGCGTGACAATAATGAAACAACAATGGCAATCTTTGCACCCGGTGAATTTGTTATTAATTATGGATTAGAATTAGACGGTCTAGAGGCCGTTGTCACACTACGAGTATTCATGCCTCGTTAGAGAATGATCACGGTTCTCGCCTGCAGTACTCTGGAACGCCAGAAGTAGGGCCTATTTCTTTGATTTGTTGCGCTGTCACGATATTTCAATTTCAGTTGAAGTTTATGGAATTCTTATGTATGCGCTCTTCATTTTGTGAGTGCCAGCTATAGTATTTGAAGTAACACATAAACAAATGATAAAAACTTGACATTAATGGACAGATAGTTACACAATACATATACATACACATTTATGACCATCATATATAAAGGGTGGCGTCTTAAATGCATATTTAGTCATGACTTCCTTTCGTTGTACAATCATGATAAAATACAATAAAAAAAATGTTGTTGATTAGTGGATTACAATACACGAATAACTCTTCTTTGTTCAATTCACACCATTGTGTGAAATGTTATTATAACTAGCCTACTTCTAATATTTTCTATCGTGATATTTTTACGGTCATTGCACGAACTTTGAAAAGTTGCGCCCCTTTAGAGGTATCACGTGACCCGCCTCCATTTGTTTAGCTTGGAAACCACGTAGCATGTGATATATGGCATGAATCTCAGCAGCGTACTCTTGGCGGGGATAAAAGAATGACTTTGATAATGGTGTCACATGGATCGTAGCAGAGGATTTTTACCATTATGAGTAGAAATGATTTTCGGAGTCGGCCGAATTCTCGGCCACAGTCGGCGTCTGATCAGGTAAGTTCCAGCGCGAGTTTCATACAAGAAAAGTCAAAAGTTGATAAGTTCCCAATCAATCAGTGGTGCGTGCAGTGTCGCGCGCTTGGGCTATCAGGACTCGTTGATCAGTAGTATAAATTACAACCCTTGGTGCTTCACTGCTTAAAATTGTTAAATGAATACTATTATGCCTTGTCTTTACCGTGTAGAAGTGTAGAAATAAAAGTTATAAAAAAATAAAAAAATATTAGTCTAATTCGGTAAATAAAAGTTCTACAAAGAAACTATTACTGAAATGTTTAGTTTTAACTTTTAGTCTAGTGTTTTTCAAAATGATACAATAACAGTAATACTCAATCAGTTCTATAAAGTGACTCACAGTGATCATGTTCAAATAGTCTAAATTATACAATTTTACTATTTTTAGACAGAACCAAATGTATATGATAGATCAATGAACAGATATGCATTAATTACACAGACATTTGCCACCGGATAGTAAAAATGATTATCTGATATAATGATATGATAATATATCCTATATATGATAGAACAAATCACTCTAAAACTATATGAAAATGACACCGAGCCATGGTCACCTCGATATCATAGTTTTATGATAGTAATTTTTATTATCATGATAATATTTATCATAATTTGATATCAAAAAGTAATTTTTACTATCATATATTATAGTTTTATTATATATAAATAATAATATTTACTATCCAATGGCAAGTGCCTGTGATTCATAAATATTATATTGTTAAATTGAAATTTTAACATTTTTAACCCCCTCCCTGCTGGATTAAGCACAAGTACTGCTCCCTATGTTGCCTCCAGCATGGAGAGGGTTAAAGTGTATGGCATTGGTATCTATTTGTGGTTAGTTAATTGCTTCTCGAGTCATTAATACTAATTAAATTATGTCAGTACATATTTTATTATCTAATAATTTAATTAATGGCGATATGAACAGTTCAATCACTTGTGATCATCTACATGTAATATCATAATTATATGATATCTGTATCTTTTGTATTTTAAAAGGTGAAATCACAAATAAATATGAATACACATCTAGTATGTTAATAATACATAAAACTGGTAATATTGCTTTAATATTATTTATAAAAAATCTGTCGGGCATACTGACTTTATTGGGGGTAATAGTAATACAATATTTGTGTGTACATAGAGCTGGATCATATATCTAACTTAAAATGCTACTTTTTTTTAATATACCAAAATGTTAATATGATTATACACAGGAGCATATTGATCAAGCTCTAGGTTATATAGCTAGGCTTGAACATATGAATCTATGGACTTGATTGGAAATATGAAACCCATTCTTGTTATCAATATAATCTAATAATGGTGGTATAATAGGCCAGTGTAAATGGTGGGTTCAATAGGGTGTTCATTCCTCTCTGGATATTGCCTTTACTATTTATTGTGTGCATTGTGTTAGCAATGAAACAATTCTGTGGTTTTACAATTCCTTTATATCTTTAAGAAATATTAACATTACAGTAATTGACTTTCACACACTACAGCAATTGACTCTCAGATGGATGATATTGTGTAAAGATCATACAAAAATCACCAGTGGAATTCCGTCTCGATTTCTTTATTGTGATTGGATGATACCAAGTTGAGCATGTGAAATATACATGTGTACATTTCAATGGTACCATTTGAATGCATGCTCTGTGATAGTATATTATTTATCTGTTTTTTTGTTGTTGTCATTTGATGAAATGAATTTATGCATGCGTCAATAACATGCATACATTTCAGTGCATGAATTGTAACACGTTCAATGGACATTGTCTTTCTGGAGTTCATTCGGTATTTGATCTGATATTGATCCAGCGATACATTTTGATAAATTTATCAATTGATTTCTGATTAGACATCTAGGATTAAGGGCAGGAGAGTGTCAGCAAGTTTAGATCTATTGTATTTGTCAATAGTTGCTATCAGCGACTATCGTCAATGTCACAATCTGATTTGCATCATACAAATAGCAACTCTGCTTCTGATAAGCTGAAAATCAATATGGATTATTCAAGATAAAACAACTTTGTTAAATGGACGATTGACCTCAGAGTTCTCGGCGACTGAGGAGGAGATTTGAGGTGTATCGATGGTTGACGTCGTCACAAATCTCCATTGATCTGTGGAAGGACAAATTACAACGTGTCTGGCCCGTCTCTGTACTGTGGTCACGCTGGTAACAACACTCGCAGACATTGATTTTACTGATTAATCGGAAAATTATGTTTTGTCGTGGAGAGTTCGGACATGGGTGAACAATCGTTTCTGGCATCATGACGTGACATGACAAGAATCATGTACATTTCATCAGGTGTTGTCTGCTATGGTCATTCTGAACACTCCAGCAATGCCTTGTATTTATAAGTACTATAACACATGTATTAATTAATAATTATCATCTGAGCAATTACCATTGTTATATCACAGCAGTTTGATGAGGATTCTAATTGATTTGCTATTTATTGTAACATTAAATCACTTTCACGAGTGAAGTCACTGATAATGATATTTTTCTTCCACTGAATTATACAGATGACACAATAGCATTACAATGATACAATATTTTATTTTTATTTTTTTAGTTGGGGTTTAGCGTCGCTTTCAAGATTCTTTCACTTATATCACGACTTGTCAGTTTAGGGCAGGAGGAAACCTGCAACATCCGTAGTGCTGAATGTTATAGTAAACCTGCGAGTACCAGCTGGTACTGACAAAACCAAGGATGATAACTGCATTTCTACTTTACAGACATCGCATCCTATCAATATCGATTCAGAAAGGTAACTTTTGCGAACATCAATGCCGGGCTCCCAGTGCGGGATTTGAACCTGGAACCTTTGGCTCCCAAGTTGTGATACAATAGAATTAGGTCTGGATATAAAAAAAATATGTTAACCCTATATCTGCTGGATTAGGCACAGGCATTGCTCTTTAGGGCATCTCCGGTTGTGTACGGCGAGAGTACTGTGGGCTGTGTCCGTGGAATGTACATATATAAATTATGTCTTCTCTGAGAGCGTAGTTCCAGTTTCATCCTACTTCTAGGGCACAGCATTTCGTCTCCAGTGCAATAGAGTTTCAAATGTAAAAAGCAACTTATGAAGTGTCTGTGCATATGTTTGTCTTAGAAAACCTGAAATATACGACTCGATCCTGTCACTCACTGATACACGGGTTCAAAGCAACTCAGTTTGAAAATGACCCAGCATTGAATGGGTAAATGATAGACTGAGTAATCTGAATGCTGACCTTATAGCTCTGGAAGTGACTGGAAGTGACAGGTACACATAATCCCCAGGGAGTTGAGGTCAGCTAATTGTAGAATGATCCATTGACTGGCGATCACAATTAGTGGATATCATTACATTATAAATATTGTTTTAATATATTATAATTTATTAATGGCTCTTGAAAGTGGCTACCTCAAATCAAACAATCAAATATTAATGGCTCAACCCATCATACTATTACTAATGGGACTATTTTTGTTTTATGTAACACATTCATTGCTGCTAGTTGTCATGGGTCTAACTATGATTGTTTATGGTTGTCAACAGGTCTTTTTGTAATATATAATTGTTGCTTATTGTAAATGGAACTTTAATTAATGCATGATTATTGCTGATTTGTCATTGGGTCGTTATGGTTTCTGGTTTTCCCAAACAATAAATACATACACATCCTTGTATTTTCTTATGTACAAAGACACTTTCAAGTACATGTATATTTAATAATGAAATTATTTTGAAATAGAAACTTAAAGTTAAAGTGGTAAAACAGAATGCATCTTGTATTTTTTTTATTTTTTTTACCTGTCAGTGTCTGATCCAATACTGTTTCAATGTTTGTTATACATATGATAATTAATTTTATATTATAGGTTGACAGAGTTTGTCGAAATTTTGGTGAGGAACCATAGTTGTTATTATAAATAGGATTGAAATAATACCAAATTTCTCTTTTTAAAATTAAGAAGACTACGTGAACATGGATGAAAGAGAATAAAAATCAATTTCATAGGTTTATCTACTTGAGAATGGATTTCACTAAATACATGTTACCATTGTTCATACAACTTATTCCCCTTTGATTACAGCACAAAGGATTGTTCCATTTCACACAGGATCAATTCACTCTGAAAAGCTCAAACTACTATCGCTAGTCAAATACTACTTATATCATACTTTCTGGCTTACATTTAGGCTATATCTGTTTAACGACTGAATGTTCCATAAGTAGTAAATTACTGTATTCCAGATATTGCCATCCCTAATGTTGTATTACCCAATGTGTTCACGTTAGCTGAAGGGTTTGGGATAATTTATTTTGATGAATAATATTTTACAAGGCCCAGAAACAGGATACCAAGAAAGTGCCACGCCTACTTTCGCACATGTTTTTGCCATTTTAAATTTGCAATAGATCACAAACGGAAATAGATAACAACATGAAAATGAGCAGTTTCACAGATCCCATAATATAGATTATGGAAATGATTCCAATTTGAAATTGTATTTATAAATTAATGAGAAATATTGTGTCAAAAAGTGATAAATATTAATAAACTCAATTTTTGGACTATACTTCAGGTCATTTCAAATAGTCAATTGTCACTAAATTCAAGATCTATTACAATTTACTATCAGGAATAGCAATGTACGACATAACTGTAAACTGCCATCCCTAATGTTGTATTATCCAATGTGTTCACGTTAGCTGAAGGATTTGGGATAATTGTAATGGCCATTTACGTTTATTCGAGAGTGAACACAGCAGTTAAAGTCAAGTATAACATGCACACTTTCTGCAATATCTCCAACAGCCAGTGTTTGTGAGATTGGGTACCTTAAGTACTCATGATAACTTTTGTTTGAACAAATTCAAGTTCTATGTGTTATCATAGCGACAGTCAACATCAAGCCCTAAGACGGTGAAAGGGGGTTTGGATAACGGTGTTTGTTTAGGTGTCGTATTTAAACATGTACCAATATATTGCCTGTGTTTATAGTTCATAGTTAGCACACTACAAGTCCTGTATAATTGTTAGGTCTCATTTCTTATGTATGACCTTTCATTGTGGTGTATGCACAGCAGTATTCAACCGTTTTAGAGTGTTGATAGTTCGTGCAATGGTACAATGAAGCATGTTTTGATGAAGCACATACTGTACTGTTGGTACATTTTGTATGAATACCAATTTAAAATTCTATGTTAATTTCAATACAAGCTATAAATACAAAGTTGGTACAGGATGAAAAAGCAAAACTGTTGGATCATTTATTTTATATGTCCAGTATTTCATCAACAGCCTTCCTTCAGTATAACTTATAACAGAAATATAAATATTTTCATTCATGTCAAACTGTTAAATGTTGTTGTTGGAAGATAGGCTCCTTGCCACTGCTAATAATAAAGAGACTCAAACAAAATGTAGAAGGTGGGACAAATATAGTATTACTTTACCAATTTGAGATTATTGTTGCTCATATTTATTATAATATTTAATATAGTGCTATATTTGCAAGAATGCCCCAAAGAACCTATAAAAAATAAGTTGTTTATAAACACTCTCGATCAATGTTTTGAACTTGTGTTTTGCACAAGTTGTGTGGTTGCTGAAGGTGATGTCAAATGTTAAACATGTTAAACTCCCTTTTTTTTTTAAAAAGGTGATGATACCTGGTTTGACTACTGTAATTAGGGAAGGTCTGTCAGGTCAACTCATTTCTCTCTGTTCTGGCACTCCTACAAGCCCCTGCTTGTCAGCACTGGTCGGCTGTACAGCAATACAACATGCTAATTATATATCTGGTGAAAATGGGGTAATGTTTATAGTCAAGATCTTCAGACAGGTATAATAAGTTAAATGAAGCATGATGTGTAAGTTAAATGAAGCATGATGTGTAGATCATTTGGAATTTATTATATTTAAACTTTTATTGTTTTTTTTAGAAATTGAGCTTTAAATTAATTCTCTTTCTATTGAGGATGGTTAGGCTTTGTACATTAACACTATTACTGCTAAATTAATCAATCTCACTGCTCCCATAGGACATCTCTGGTTAAAGATGGCATTTCACATGGCATGCATATATCGGGAGTTTGTCAGATTTGAGATCTTGTCTGGGTTTTGACTTCTGGGTAGTCAGGCATTGTCGCTATATAGATTTAACCATCTACCTGCTGTATTAGACACAGACACAGCTTTTTGGGGCATCTCTGGTTGCCTCCAGCATGGAGAGGGTTAATATATGCATACCTTCCTTTGACTCGTGTTCACTAGCGTATGTAAAAGCCATTGCCAGAAAGCTTGTTTCATTTAAATGAGGCACTTATACAACACAGGGCTATTGTTGGCACTGCTAGTCCTATCAGCATCCATAGTGCCACCTACCTCTTGTTCATCACATCAAAGACTGCAGAATTTGCGTGACACGCTTATCGTTGTTGACATGTGTTGTTTTTTTTGTCAATTATAAAATAGGCCTCAGGAAAGACAACTCAGTTTATCACCAGGTGATCGATAATAAAGTATATGGACGGTATTAAGTACAGTGCAGAGTTCAAACCTTTTGTGGAAGATGGGAGGGAGCATTACAGCTTTATACATACATTAGTAGCTGTAACTGCCATGATATCTACACATACCATTATCAATAGGAAATTAAACAAAAAATATAAATGAATAGATTACCAACCCTTCTCAGGTTCAGACTGCAATTATGAGTACATTTTTATCTATGTAAAACTGTTGGATATACAATTAATTATATACAATATCTCAAGAAAAACATCTGATATCTCTGAGTTTACTGATTACAACTGAAGGCATCACTGCTACCGTATCATTGATTGCATCCATTGTTCAATCGTTGCATTGCTCAAATACGCACTACCTGTGAGGTACAACAAACATGGATAGAGCGGGCTTGTTCTAGTCTCTTGAAACTGGGTAATAGCCCTTGACTGTCTTGACAGCATTTGTCACCTCGCTCTACTTCCCTTGATTCATCAAAGTAACACTACTCCAAGTCATTCACAGAAAAACATTAGGACGAAAACGGTGGTTGTATGTATCGAATGTAGAGCTGCGCACTAGAAGTGTGTAGCCATATCGTACTAAAACTATATTCAATGTATGTATGTATTATTAGAGGTTTACAAAAAAGTTAAGTTAAAAATGGAATGCAATTGATGATTTATTATGTTTATTTATATGTGCTTTTTCTTTTTTCTTATCTCATGATAAAACATATGAAAATATGAAAATATATAAATATGAAAATATTGAAAACCAATGAGTCACGCGGATAATGTAGTTTGTTTCCCAATATACCTGTGTAGACAAATCAAATGTATACGTTCAGGTAAAATACATGAAATATGTCAGCATAAGATTATCTGTAATTGTCACAACACATTACAGGGCTGAATTTAGCGACTAATTTGGGAGCGATGGTGACGTAATTTTGCATTTGGCAACCAATATTTCACTTATTTTAAGTGTTTCTGGACTGTAGGACTAGGAGCCTTGGAAAATGTTGTAACTTTGAGCCTGCATTATTTGCATTCGCATATCGTGTATTGAATATTAATATAATACCTTATCAATTATTGTATATGAATCAAAATAATGAATCAGATTAAGATACTCCTAATGATTATAGTTCAGGCAACAATCCTATAGTCAGAGAACCTGAACGTATTGAGGTTAACCTATTCTGGATCAGGTAGTATTGTTGACATACTGAGGTACCAGTTTAATAGTCGATCGGTTCCAGAGTATAAAGAAATTCAGGGGAGATAACCAAGAGGTTAATATCAATAAAACATGTGCCACTAAAGCAATAAATGCATTGAACGCTTATGGTTTTATGACTTGCGATAAACAAGTATTGTCTTTGCTTTCATAAAAGTTTCTTGTGTCATAAAGAATGGGTGTAGAAAGAGGTAGTCTGTCTCTGAATGCCAAGCAAACATGTCGACATGACTAGGTGACGACCAGCATTGACGACAGTCAATAGCAACATGTCGACATCAAAAGATTGTCGACTATACGAGGAACGGATCAGAAACTTGCACTGATATCAATATAAAAAAAAGTACAAGGTGATCATATTTCAAATTACAGTCATTCCACGATTTGATCGCACTTCAATGTATTGCAGACTTCGGTTTAATATGGATTTGGGAGCTCCAATACTAAGATAACACTGAATTTACATAGTCTCTTTATTATAGTCTCTTCATATTTATGTCAATGTGTTGAGTCCTGCCTACTCAAGGCTACGTTCAAGTACTTTCCTTAATCTTAAATCTTATTGCTGTACTATTTCCATTTATGATACTTTTTTCTCAACTTCTGTTGGTTAGAAACACTATTGTGTCAGAACGGTTCTGATTGGCTAAGATTACAAGGGCAAGCATTGTTTAATGCACACGGGTACACCAATGTTTGAAGAATTAAATTTGTATGTTAATGGGGACACATTAAGTAGTCTTGTGAGGAATAATGTATGCAATATCATTACTGTAAATCATGAAATGTTAGCGTCATAAATGTTTAGCGTCCGGTGGATTATCGACCTATTAGCGTCATAAAATGTTAACGAGCTCGTCCATATTTAGAAAATAATTTT
>JAUTBT010032989.1:0-18491 GCA_032361225.1 Lepetodrilus schrolli | reverse complement strand
CATGTTCTATGGCGAAATCCGGCGGCCCCCCCCCCCCCCCCAAAAAAAAAAGAAAGAAAAAAACCAAACAGAGAAGATAATGCAGAATGAAAGTCAATGACCATTGGTGTTCCTCAGAGAAGTGCTGGGAGATTGCCATATTATTCTGCGTGTCAATATTCCAACAATAGCCTGCACTATACCACAAGACTAATGGATAGAAGTCATGAGATGTTCTTGTAGAAGGTCATAGCAACTTCAGTAGGTGATCGCAGCAATTTGTCCAGATGTCTAACGTGTCGACACACTGAGAAATCCTATAGAATACAACCGACATAGTCCCAGCCTGTTCGCTGGGTTCCTATGGGGATTGCTACACCTGATGTATTGGGTTATTTGACTCTTGCAATACGTCACATACATCACGGGTATAATGTACATGTCATCGGAAGAAAATTACACGGCACGATTGCAACTAAGACAACACTATTAACCCGGAGGCAACACTTGCACACTACCCGATCGTACACTTAAATAATGGCATTGCCCTCTCAGCACAGGAGAACACAACGACACATATTGTCCGGAACAACAGCAGTCTGAGAATTCATGTCCGTGCCTATTGGTAGTCGAGCTGTTCTACTGTGAGCAGACATATTGAATCCATCGTTTCCTATCGCTGTCAGCATTAATCAGTGTGGTTGTGTGCACGATATATCAAAAAGAATCTGAGTGAGCTAACCGCAAATTACGATTGATTTCAACGGCCAACAGAATTCGAAAGCTACAGCTTTTACTTGTGGCATATATAGTTCAATAACAGACGTGCTTCTAAAACAACTAAAAATACAAATTTGTCTCGAAACCAGACAAAAAAATATTGTTTGTGGTGTATTGAAGCATACGCTGTTGTAGACACTTCACACAGCGTACTATTCATTTCACGCCGGACATATTTGTTAGAACACAATAGTATCTTAATGAGATCAACGCTTTGACGGTTAAGCGACCAAAACGAAGGATTTTGATTAGGAGCTTCATAAAATATGCACAGGAGAGTGCTGGGCTTAAGTGAATAACACCAATTGCCCTTCCGAATGATGCTGTGATTTCTTGTTGAGTGATAACAGGCTCGATGAAGCCTCCAGCTGAAATCCATCCTCGTGGATCGATATGCCCACGTTTATGTGGGCAGGGTATTCAGAAGAACATATCTCTAATTAGGGGTCACGTTGTAACCTTAGCTAGTAGTTCTCGAAAGAACTGTGTTTAAAGTCCACACCCACTGTTACACGTCAAATGTTCTACATTAACGTGACTGACATCGGGCGTGATCAGGGAGGGGCTGGACCCAATGGCTTTACGTGACCTCCCCCTATAAGCCAATTGTTGCGGTTACGATTTCACACTTATAATTTCAAATTAAATCAGGATTGAATTTATCGTCAACCTCTTCACTTCGTTCTGATTAATAATAGACAATGTTGTCAGGTATGATATTCAGAATTCAGAATGGTGTTGAGTGTCAGCAGTATTCTTGGCTAATGGCAATTTCTGAAGCAACACCAGTTTTGTCTGTGATATTTAATCTCAAATGACATCGGACACCAGCTAACACATATCCGTGTATTTCACTATGAGCATTTACGTACACGTATCAAGTTGTGGAAAGGGGTAATGTCATGTCAGATGTCCTAGTAGTGAGTTTGATGATGCAGTTAATGCACACTTAAAGGTATTGGATTTGTTAGAATTCATAACAAGTTTGGTATTTAACAACCAAGTTATGTAGTGATTACCAAACTTATCTGTCGTTGTCATGACCGTCTTTGTTCTCATGCATGCTACCGGGAATGTATCACTACTTCCGACTGATGGCTTCTTAACAAATTAAACAAATTAAATTTCCTATAAAATATTACCATTCTTAATGTAAACCTGTTATTTACTGTTAAGAAAATATACGGCAGGATACTGCTACCGCAAGATAATAAATGTGAGATGTTATCGCATAGGTTCACGGCCATGTCAAGCAGACCAGAACAGCATTGGCTATCTTGGAACCACATGGTCATGATCAGTTCCTTGCCTTAGTTGGCCTCGTTATCCATCGATCCTCACAGTAGAAGTGCGAAAGGATAACTATGGAGATAATGAGCATACCGGAATATATGAATGGCCATATGGCCCACCAGGAATACTCACCACATGGGCATGTTGTGTGGAATATGAAGAGGTGTGGCCCATCATACTATACGACATACACACGGCGCTTACTATCATGTATTCCTATATTAACAAGCAAGCTTTACGATTCTTAACCGGATTGTGTATGGTATCGGCATAGTGTGAGAATCGTAGTTAAAACGGACATTGGTAATTTAGAATATTATTATCTGCAAGAATGTTACGACCTTGTGGGTGTCTTTGGTAGATGAGACCATTGCTAAATGAATGTATACATGTGTGAGCACATTTGTATTTAATTCTTAATATTATTTATAAATTAGTTTCTAAATGCCTGGTAATGGATGCTATAAAGGACACACATGCAAGCTAGTACAGGAATGAGATACAGTTCCTTTAATCTTTGTTTCCCGCCGCACAAATGTCCTTCTTTGATATCCTTGCTGTGAGTAGTTAGTGATGCTGTATCTATGTGTTCTGTTCAGTATCTCTCTGATGTATCTTTACTCATTCCAGCGTTCATTTCCACAGTTTAGCAATGATGGAGATTTTTTCTGCCAGAAGAATGCGATGACCTCCCCAACTCAATCTCAGACTGCTATTATTACCATAAACTAGACATGGATTTCGTTACTAAAAGACGTACAGGCAACTGTATCGGTGTGTTGATCGTTCCACAGACGAATCGATCAAAGATGATACAAACGTCCCTTGACCGATTCCGTTAGAGGATAACATGCTTTTAAACATTAATACCCTTGTGGTTCCGCACTCACTGTGGCTCGATTGACAACTGTTTTAAGGAGATGTTTTGCTTTGGAGTTGCGAACCAGTCAGTTTCCAGTAGTTCTGAACCCGTTTTCACCTCATAAATAAGTCATACGTTAACTGAGATCAGCCTGAGATCAGCCTGAGATCAGCATGAGGTGAGACTCGTCTCGGTGATGCCGGTGAGGATGTGTTTTGAGATAATTACCTTAATAACGGCCTATCATTTATTCATGACTCGAAGACTGTTCCCTGTGGTATGGATTGTTATTGTAAGAGCGGAGACAACACGTTGGTGTCTCCAGTAAATAGAAAATAATATGCTGTGTGCAAGTTTATTTACATCTTACAGAATTGTCACATTGTGACACATATGACATTAAGATGCCATGTTCGAATGTTAACATCGAATTTCCATTGTGTTCACACTTTAAGTGTTCGCAAACACATTTTGAAGCATGATATTTCTTCTCCCAATCTTGTTTGGATGTATATGCTATTACGACATTGGCAATGATGCCTACAACTCTGCTACACGCACTACTACTAGTCAAAATAACGAAAGAAATAGGCCACCTCCCCCATCACACACACCCCCCCCCCCTCCAAAACAAAAGAAGATAGATTACATGTGTAGTATAAGGTCTGGGGAAGAATATATCTAAAGTTGGCACAAATCTGACTTCCAGAGACGGTTCAAACGAACTGGCCATGCATTAAATCACTGTTGTTGTAATTGGAATTGGAACATCGGAGAGTGTGCAACACCTTGCATAGGATGGAAGCAGACTAGTGAAGGGGGAAGAGGGTTTCTACATCATTGTACCATATTCCCGAAGGATCTTTGATTGTTCTACAAGAATACACCCACCCTTATGTACACGCTACTGACATAACATACATGACTTCCGCTAGTCGGTGTATGTGCTATACTTGTCTATTAATCATGTAGGTATCTACAAGTGATAATTAAGTTCACGGTTGACGAACATCCATAGTCAGAACGAACACGCTCTATCAAAGTTTGATGGTACAGGGGAAAGAGGTGTTTACAATGCACTGCTTTACCAAGATAACCTTGAACCTTCTCGTTGAAGTTCTCCTTTCTTAACACGGAGTAGGTTCGTAACTCGTCCTCACAATAGCTCAAGGAACACGAACGTCGTCTGACATGGCAGTAGATGGCAAGCAATGTCAGTCTTTATGGTAAATTTTAAAATAGTATTGAAGACGATGCATTAATTTTTCTAATGATTTGAAGAATAGCATTGAAGACGACATATTATTCTTCATAGGAAATTTCAGAAATGAATTGGACACGATGTATATTTCTTCCTTCAATTTCAGAACATCATTGAAGACTCGCATGCTGAACGTGTGAGGTAAAAGGTGACAGCAAACAAAAAACAGTATCATATTGTAAGAGGTCAGTGCATGCCCCTTGTACACTGTCACCTCCTTGTTCACGTCAGTATACCTTCAGCACTGCCTCGTGATCGTCACAGACAGGCAGATAGCATCAGTAACATAGCTGTTTCATCAGAGGGTACTATCGACGCTACAGAATGTCGTGCTGTAGCATGTAATTACCCGAGATCCGCGCGACGGGTTCCTAATCCACTCTTCCTTGCCAAGGACTAAGTAATTGATGACTCTAGTTCAGCACCAAGGTGTGAACGATCAGGTAGATGCTTTATTTAAGGATATGCTACTCGGTACGTTCTTTGTCGACTTTCATTTCAATGACGCAACCGTGCATTCATCATTTTATGTACAGTCATATTTCACTGACCCCTCTAACTGCATGCGCAATTGTACATATTGTAATTCATAGTTAAGCTAACATCAATACTATCAATTATTTCTATTGAATTGTATCCTAATAAATATTCAAATAAAGAGAATGGAAACGTTGCATCATACATAGTATCTCCGATCCCTATATTATAGTTCACGACACCGCCTGCATGCATTTCAAAGTATTCACTTCATTGACCAACAGCATATACCATGTTAAACCAATATCGCTGGGGGAATCATTGCCTATAACTTATCGTGCACGATCACTAGCTAAGCCAATCATGTTTACGAGATCATTCTGACTTGCTATATTGTAGGATTGCACCCCGTCTCCTATTTACTCGTGTGTTTCAAGGATCTACAGGTGTCTATATAGTGCTACTATCCTGGCAGATGCACAGATGCATGTTCCACGTTTTTACATGTTGCTGGTACCGCATGTATACACATAACAACCTTGGATTGGACACTTGATAACTATCTCAATACTCTGCTGCAAAAGGTGGATGCCAACATATATGCTCTTATTTTTTTCTCAATGAAGAAAAGTTTAAGAAGTTCTGTAATTTCAACTGCAATCACTGGAACACGTTCAAATACCCCGGAGAGTAGAAGAACATGGTTTGTTAACTATTACTGGAACAATCATATGCAACCGAAATTCATCGCAAGCATAGTAAATAGGCGTTCATTGTTGTCTTATTTCTTATTTATGTAGTGTAAATATGTGCCTATGGGTATCACTATAGGTCGACATGTTCTTTCAAATGCATAGAGGATGACAAATGTTGCACCTTTTCCGAACGGAATAAAATAATATAGTTAAAACATAAATAACGATTGCATTTAGTTTAACCCTAAAATGTATGCGAGTCCTCAGAGGTATCTAGGAGGTCCTGAGATGTATTTAGGAGGTCCTGCCTGAGATGTATTTAGGTGGTCCTACCTGATGAGATGTATTTAGGAGATCCTGATAGCGATTCAGTTGGCCAATGAGCACATTTAGGATTTGTCACATTAAGGCGATTTACTCGGTCAGGAACAAAATGTGTCGGGTAGATTGGAAGAGGCATATTTCGGATGTTCTTTTGGCGTGTAGCTGTTCTAAACCTACTCAGGATATCCTAAGGCCGGGTGGAGGTTCAGATGACGGCACATGAGGACAATAAAGTCATGCAATATATAGGGGACCTAACTCGGATCAGTTTGAAATAGCCTAGCTTGTATAGTGTGCAACCTAATACGATCATATTAGGGTGTAAAGGAAGTCTGGATTGGTGTTGACTGGCTCAGCAGATAGGTGTGTCAAGGTCCTAAGACACATATAGAAGGTCCCTAGAGAGGTTTCTAGGTCAGGAGAGGTGACACGTCCTTTTTCGCTATAATGGCTAGACGTGTCAGTTGCCAAGAACATTAAGATTCGATACTAATTATCACCCAGGTGTGGTTTTGGCGCTAAGGGGATATAGTCTCGTGGTTCATTTGTGGCTGTAGGTCCAGAAATAACTCTTTTAGTATTGACGTGAGAACTTAAATACAGGAAACACACAAATCTAAATTATATTAGCGATTTTTTTCTGAAGTCCAGCTACATCCAATGGTGTCTGGGAGTATTACAGTTTACAAGAAACATACACACATGGCAAATCTCTGCATATAATGTGCACGTATCCAACAAGTTGAACATGCTGGCTTTGCTTAACCAGCCATACAGGACAAAATACGATGAACACAATGGCTACACATAATAATATTAATACTCATAGATGAATCACATTTCGTATATTACACGATCAATATGTATCAAATTGCATGTGACATAATCATGGATGTTTATTGACAAATGTAAGCTATAAAACTGTGACGCATCCTATATGCACGTACTGGACATGGATTATTCTGTACGACACGGTATAAACATCAGATAGCATGACCCTTGCCCATACCCCTATATGAACACCTTATATTTCAGCGGTCTTGTTTGATTGGTTCAATCTATAACCATTTTAATGATTATTCATCCTGACTTAGTAGAACTGATATTGTAGTGATATAGCGGTATAGGCGAGTGGAGTATATCAGGAGACACTGGTCTTGGATGTGAAAGGGTGGAGTGGTCCGTGGGTACCTGAACCACGAACATAGCAATACTAATCACAATAGTGGAAATAATGTCACAATAAGAAAATTGAAACATACTTGAACTAGCAAACATAAAGACAGCCATGTGCAGTACTCTTAAGAAGTACGCCTAATACAATTGTATACATTCTAGATAACTCTTTATAATAAATTGTCCTCGTCACGTGTGGGTGAAAGATTCCCACTGTGACGTAAAACAATAATTCACTCACTCACTCACTAATAAATTGTGCGTACCAATAAAAATAACTTAGCAATGATGTATTTGTATAGATGACATAAACGTATCTAGAACTCCTGCATATATGCATCCGGCTGTTATATACTTGATATTTCTGTACATGTAAGATCGCAGATAGCATACCAGTATGTAATATGTACATCTGCAAGGGAAATTATAGATCACGAATTCACTGTGTATGTGCAGTGCTTATTACTATTAATACTGTATAGTAGACTTATCCAGAAAATTATCTTGAAGAAGGAAATATAAAATCTTTAAAATATGCAATTTCAAAATGGCTAAAATTAAAATAGGACTACATCTAGAATCTATATATTTTCTTTTTGAAAACAAACATGCCCGCATATTCCTTGTATCACAGAGTAATGATTCACATATATACACGCAATCAAACAATGATCCTGGTATAAAATATAGAAAATGTACACAGTGTGAAAGACCTCAGCACGTCTATGTATACACTAGGTTTGCAGTATTGTAATGGATAAGTAAGTAACATGGGTCCACCGTCCAGCTCAGACGGCATCCAGTCTGGTCGTCAGTAGTGGACGACAAGTGAATGAACACTGCAATGGTCAGCATTGCATGTGAAGTCATGATTCCTGCCGATATGGTAATGTTCGGACACGTCCAGAGTCCAGTGTCCGGTGGAGGTGAGATATGATTGATGCAGTACGATTTTCAAACCTGACGAGGTGTGGTTGTTTCACTAAGCCTCACTGACACGTCAGTACAACATATGAAGAATTGCCTGTGATCTTGTACATGAACACTCCCGGGGATTAGACACGTGCCACTGTAGCTATACTTAGACTCGAACAGTGTTCTGACTTGAGGCACACTTGCTCTTACAATACGTGTACACGCATCTGTCCTTAGTAAACCTCCGAGTCCTGTATGTTACCTGGAAACCAATTGAAGACTATTACTATAAAAGCATTATGTTAATGATATACGTTGGTAGAGGCATGACATTCCCAACAGTATTTCAGTCATATCGCTAGATGATTATTATTGTGAATGAAGATAACGCAACGCTGATGTCTTACGATACAACACACGAACCACGGCTGAATCTAACGAATTAAATGTGATTAAACTGTTAGCCTTGTACAATCCGAGCAATGGTTCTTTGCTTACGAAGTTGACTCTTTGACTCGCTCTAGTTTGCACTCACGTTTTCTCTGAGATACAATATTAACATGTCATATTAACCATGTTAACTGCCATGTACATATCTACATGCATCAAGTGCTACCGTTGCCGTTGGTACCACACAGATAAGTAAAGAAACATGAGTCACGCCAAACTTCACTATTTAACTTTATACCGATTACTAAGTCTGGGAACTGGCAATGTCAAGACATCATCAGATAGTCGTACAATCGAGATTACCGATAATTTAATTCCTTCTGATTAATTAGAATATCCCAGTGGAATCACGATGCCATTACTCTCTGTCACCATCAGACAGAGTTGGTAAGCTAGCTAGTTTCATTGGTCAGTGATAGAAGACAAAATGTCAAAGTATATCTATAAACTATTGGTACAATTTCGTTTCTAATCTTTAAACAGCTGATGATTACGTTTCACTGCAGCTATTGTAACAATATTTCTTTCGTGATTTATCCTATTACTTCCTGAATACAGCTAATTTCATCTGAATATAATGCAGGTCTACTTATGACATCTGAGAATAACACTTGAATTGTCATGAAACAGTTTTAAAGCATTATTTCAGTAAAGGACGAATAAATCAGCCCAATGTTTTAAATAGTGCTGGATACTCAAATTCTATCCTAATCACTCAAATTACCAACCCACCTTGGGAAACTGGTATCGTCTCCAGGTCGGGCTCTATCAGACAAATAATTTCCAAGTCGTCGTGCACTAATACTGTCATGTGTTGGAATGTAGACGAAGCAATTTGTGAAGTGCACATCTCATAGTCGTCAGTCTGGTCCCACTGATAAAGAAGCTTCTAAACCATCTATACTCCCTCCCGTCACACACTCGCGTAAAACAGCCAAGCACCAGATCAGGTTGGCGATGTGTTCAATCTTATTCTTTGCAGTAAAACAAGATACAGACGCCATTGTTTGAGCTCCGTCGTTAAATTGACGTCAGAGTTTACGCCATCAGTGTTATAACGGAGATCACATATCACAGTGTCTTTTGCCTCAGCATACCACTTGGATCATGTTATCACTAAAACGAAAATAATGATTGCTAAGCTCGTTGAAATGGGAAACCATCTATTAAACATAGTCTGAAAGCCGCTAGATACGGGTTGGTTTTGTGCTGGTGAACTTTTCATGTCCATAGACTCCACAGGGTCCGCTGGTTCTGAAAAAGAAACAACATGATATTAAATATAGAATAATCATGCCCGTAATTATAATAATGTTAATAACAAAAATGATAAAAATAATAATGTTACTATTACTACTAATAATTATATGAAGAATGATGATGATGATGACGATGATGATGGTGACGAATACGACGACGATGATAGTGATGATGATTATAATAATGATGAACATAAACGGTAATAGGGGTTGTTGTTTTAAATTAGTTAATTAATTTTATTCATGCATTGTCGTCATTGATATTAATATGTAAATCTTAAATCCTAACCAGGAACTAAATAGACTATTCTCGCTATTTGTTGCGCCAGTTTTTACACCAGCGTTCACCATTTGCTTGAATTCAGATATGTGAAGAATTATCCGGGGATTCTACACATATTCTATAAAGATACGCATATTGTGGACAACGATAGGATATGTAAATGAAGACATGTTAAATGGAAACATCAA
This sequence comes from Lepetodrilus schrolli, assembly GCA_032361225.1. NCBI lineage: Eukaryota > Metazoa > Mollusca > Gastropoda > Lepetellida > Lepetodrilidae > Lepetodrilus > Lepetodrilus schrolli. The sequence continues at coordinate 8,549 of JAUTBT010032989.1, read as the reverse complement.
GTAAGAATTTCGTGGTTTCGTCCATCGTATAGCAAGCTGAAGAGGTGGAACCACTTTAATCAATTGCAGGCCATCACTACTGGTTAATCTTTGCAATGCAAAGCTCTTGCAATAGATACACTTTCTTTGTTGTATTCGTTTTGATGACAAGATGTATCGGTTTCATTCCATTAGTTCTGTGTAACATTGTCCGACATTCATTTGGCGATTGCGTGCTTTGGTCGATAGCCGTTATCAATAAAAGCCTGTGATTTGTATATATGAAATACAATAAACGTATACACAGCAATCTAAGCATCATAGATGTAATGACAGTTTCCAAACATGCGCTTTTTGAAAACATTATTAATAACTTCGTTGTCCTACGCTTCACGGAAGGGGTCGTACTGTAGTCTATGAATAATTTAAGGCATACACAGTGGGTTTATTGTTAGAGCAATTGGCGTAATTCTCGGAAGGACCATTCCGTGAAACTCAGACCTAACCGTGAAGGTCTTAATATAAATCGTCAAACAACGGAACCTATCTACTAGATATCACCATAGTCCATTGCTTGTGCTATCGTTGGCCATGCTCAATCGGGAGCAAGGGAACATTATCTGCATGTGATAATGCACTATACCAAATAGCAATATCTAGGCTAGCTAATAGAGAATGTGTATCCTAAATAATGCCAGAGTGATGAAGTCGTTTAAATATGTATAATTGGACCACAAGGGAAGCATTGTCTTACCTCTTTTGATGTTCTGGGAACCTGCCAACAAGAAAAGGAAAGTGACAATAATGGTAGACGGATATTTCACACTTGTCAAGTCAGCTTATTTTTACTGTCAGCCATTCTGCATCGATGCTAATATTGCAACGGTTATAACTCGTTTACAAGGTGTACTTCATCTAACAGAGGCCGGGTGGTGTTTATCGTTAAAATGGACATATCACATCCAACAGAAACACATAATCAATCATGCCGCTACTTTCTCAACTGATGGAACACACATACAGTTTGAGCCAATGACGTACACACACGTGCCCATCCTGGTTTACCACCGTAAATGTAGATCATAAATAACAACGGTGCATCACATATTGGTATTAGTGTTCGGGAACGGTGTTAAGTAGTGTAAGACCCCTGGCAAAGAGAAGTCTAGAAAAACCCCGCCAAGATCAGCATACAGTAAACATGTGCATACATTGTTCTGCGATTGGTTTCCCTGATGGTGCACGTGCTGCAGTAATTAGTTCATGGCTCGGCACCCAGCGCGATTAGTTCAGGCTCTTTTCTCATTAAGGTAGAAAAAAGCAGCCTTGAGAAAAACATAATAACAAACACCCCGTAAAATCATTTCATCATTCACTAACACGTTGAATTCATGATATTGACTCGTGTATAAAGAAACAAATTGCATCGTTGACATGAATCTATGATGATTTGTCGGTGGTAGCATATGTCCATCCGTTAGCGACGATGAGATTGCAGTGGATATGTATTGATAGTAGATAGGGCAGAACTAAGCAAAATGTGTCAGGAAGCATTGCTAACATATACCGGTATAAATACACAAGCATCAGAAAGACGTTTGTAAATCAAACATGATAGATATAATCTGTTGTGCTTGTTTAGTTTACATATCAGACATGCTTTCTTTCCAATATACCAAGCCTCTGCACTGAGTACCGTTTCTCGAAACTCTCATATACACTAAATGGCCATGTATAACGCTCTCGTAAATGCCAGATCGCTACGAGAGTGTAGTAGATATGACAGCTTCTATAATATAGAATCCGTTGTCCCGTTCCACAGAACAATCATAGCGCTACGAGAGTCGTAATTCCATGTTGGGAGTTACGTATGGAGTTACGACCATCGTAGCGCTACGATCGTTCTGTGGAATATATCATGTAACTGACACGATAGTAATACTTCTTCTTTTTTTTTATAGTAAAACTTATTTTCATTTGAAAATGTTGACGCATATCCACACAATTTCGACTCAGATGCATATGTATATATGTATATACATGCTGACCAATACTACTCATAGAAAAAGGACCATCATCTTTAGACAATGGTATTTTCCTCCTTTCATCGGGCCCCGTGCATCTGATGTACAGGAGGCAATAGTCAATTGTTTCAGAGGATGAACAACGACACGACTGCTGTAAAGCTACACATTCATGTCTAATTTCTTTCCAGCTGGGTGTAATTGTTATATCTCAAAGTTAGACTTGATTGAGTGTTGCATGGAGCTGCTGTCATCATGTGTAGCCACGTGAACATGTGATGAATAACAGTGTGGAGAGATGACTACACAAGTATTTCCCATAACGCAAAAACTGAGGAATGGAGCCCATTGTGAGCTCGTGTCGCTATACATACATAATACTACTAACATATTTGCGTAAACTGTTTTCCCTCTATTACCAAACGGAGAGTGTTCAGAAAGAAGCATGCATCTCCCCTTTCAAATCGATAGTTAATACCCTTGTATACTCAACGATAGGAATGATGAAAACAAGCTCCCGTGGTTCCTATCTGTGATATACCGATGTTATGTAGGTAGCATGTGTATATTTATTGTGCGTCAAATTCACGCTCGAAAGAATGTTCAAAGCGCGGCTTGAGTATAATGTAGCAGTTCCTTGAGTAGATACGTATGTGGTTGGTTGGTTCATTTGTGGTTTAAAGCCACTTTCAAGATGCTTTCACTCACATCATGGCTTGCATGCATATGTACTGCTTGTACTAGACTGGATTTCCACCAGTTTGTATAGTTCTAGTTCACATGGAGGCATATCATACCGCAGCTAGAACATGAATACCCCACTCAGGCACAGTATATATACTGACTCCGAGCCGACCAGTCCTTGCTTTACCCCTTTAATGCTGAGCGCCAAGCAGGGAAACAACAAGTACCATCTTTTAACGTATTTTAGTAGGACGCGACCGGGGATCGAACCCGCACTCGGGCCGACGCTCTATCCATTACGCCACGGGGCCGGCTAACTCGATATGTGGAATATACAGCACGTGTGAGTATTCACAGATAACATACGTGGTACAGCTGTACATAAACTTCCAGGAACGAGCAGTACAGAGTTATACCATTGATACAGTGTACCGGTGCTGTCACAGCGCGATGTGTGTGATGTTTGAGGGGATTCAACTATTTGTTAATTGTATAATATCATTATATACTAATAATTTGAACTGTGACAATCTCCTAGAGACTGATGGGTAGTTTCGAAACGCGGATGAATATTTTAGATGGAAACTGTATGCGTCCCCTAACAATGAATAACTTGCTTTCCTCAGTATGGTCATATAATCATCATACATTGACTACTCAGTATTGCATGTTATTGTACTAATAAGCCATATAGCAATACTTCGTTAGACAAGTTACGGAACAACTAGTAAACAAGTATATTGTTCTATTATACTGGGAATATCCACTCTCATTTGTTTACAGTAAAATCAATGTAGTACTATTTGTAATTGAATGGCTGGATTGATTCTTAATTCAAAAATAGGGTGGTGCTATGTTTCTCTAGACGTATGCTTGATGACAGTGCGCAGATAGACGGCGCAGATAGACGGCGTAGTATCCTCTGTCAGGTCTTATCGATGTCAGGTATAACTCACGTTACATGCTAATCTATCGTCTCAAAAGAAACACGTGCTGTATATTCCTGTGACATCATTTCGTATTCCAGATTTTGCGATAAGAGTAGCAACACAAATGTACAGGTTGTGATTGTGCTTTGTTTTTATTCTAGAAGAATATACTGAATGAAATATGTATTTGTCTATGTGGACCTTTTCTTTCTTTCTGTATGTGTGTAGAATAAACTGAATGAAATATGTATTTGTCTATATGGACCTTTTCTTTCTTTCTGTATGTGTGTAGAATAAACTGAATTAAATATGTATTTGTCTATATGGACCATTTCTTTCTTTCTGTATGTGTGTATGTGTGTGTATGTGTGTGCTCGCGCGTGTGTGTGTATAAACTCGTTGTTGAATGTTACAGAGTAGGATAGGTTTCGTTGATATACCACCTTCAATGCTGTTAATCTAATCTCCAATACCACAAAACTAACACATCATGAACATTTCCAATTTTCCAGTTATACCGTGTCAGTGTGTGTGTGTGCGTGCGTGCGTGTGCGTGCGTGTGTGTGTGTGTGTGTGTGTGTGTGTGCGTGCGTGTATGTATGTATGTGTATGTCTGTGTGTGCGTGTCAGTGCGAATGTGCGTGTTTATGTTTGTGTGCGTGCGTAATTATTGTAGAAGACTAAATAGGTTTACAAAGAAGACTTAGCATTGTTTTAGGTAACTTACAGATTATAGGTATATGTACCACGGCATCTGTGATTAAATAATACCCGAAACTTTATGTATATAGTGTTTGTAAGGGCAGATAATGCATGCACATATTCACTTATAACTCACCGCTAGAAATTTCCACTCGTACTCCGGCCATTTGTGAATTCTCCGGTGATTTGCACATATAGTCTCCACTATCACTTGGCCTGGTGTTCACAACCTCTAACACACTGCTCATGTGTCCAGCGGCTGTGCTGGAAAACGTCACAGAACTAAACACTTGTATCCGTTTATCTCCTCGGGTCTTGAGAACTTCGCTATCCTTATACCAGTACAAGCCGTCCAAAGACTCGTCTATCAAACTGGCGTTACAAGTAAGTTTCAACTTTTGTCCTTTTTTAAGGTAACTTTCGCCACTAATCTGAATCCCTGAAAAGGAAAGAGCTGAAAAATAAACGTTCTCAGCATGTCAAATGTATTATTTGATTTCAAAATTTTGATTTTTGGGCACGTGACACGACCACAACACCGAACAAGACCGAAAGCTTTGCCTCTACAGAAATCAAAAAGCACATTGTGACATTTAATAGCCATGTACCGAAGCATATCAGTGCACGACATCGCACGGGAAGCATGTTATACGTGAGTGCACACACATAATGATGCATTGTTTCTAGAAATCATTCATATATTGATGGCTTTAATACATTCATTCATCTCGGTGTACGCCGAGAAAAATAAGGATTTTTTTTCTAGAAATACCGTGGTTTGATGGCTTTCAATTCATAACATATCATAATTTAGAGCACAAGCTTGTATGAACAATGCATATATTATGATAAGGCATTAGTTCTAAACATTATTATTTCAAAAAGCCGTGGTTGTAGAATTACATTACCTTACATTAATCGAGAAACGTACAATAGACATTCAAATATATCGTTATCATTACTATAATATCACAACCGGGTCATGCATATACAACTAATTTTACAATATTAAAGTACATTCAAACTGCATAAGTTCTCCTACACAATGTATAGTAACCAAACATAGTCTATATATCTAATTAGCTTGCAAACATGCCCATTACAACAGACGAAACTAAGCTGAAAGGTTCCATGAACATCATTATCCTGTAGCAATTGCATTCATATGTTCTGATGTTTTTATTGTGAAACCTCGATTTCAATTAACGTATTTATATTTCCCTGACTAGATAAAGAAGTAGCATTCAAGAAGCCTAGCTATGCAATATGCTAATAGTGATATATTTACCATTTGTATCGATTAAACAATTTGTAAATGATTAAAACAAGGAGAGCAATAAAACTGAAACCGTGTTTTAACCAACGAATAGATATTTAGCTTTATAACATGCGGCACTAGGCATATAGGCCAATAGTAGTAATAGTAGTAGTAATAGCAGTAGTAATAGTAGTGGTAGTGGTAGTAGTAGTAGTAGTCGTAGTAGTAATAGTAGTAATAGTAGTAGTAGTAGTAGTAGTAGTAGTAGTAGTAGTAGTAGTAGTACGGTAATTCAATACACGACTTGGAACTATTCAACTCTAGAGCTGGAGAAGAAGACAAATCATTTACTCACTTGGCGCCTCTTTGTTAGACTCGTCTGAAAGTAAATGAGTTCAGGATAGTTCTATGACAACAATACACACAACAAACAACAACAACTCATCTTCTGACTGGTGCGTTCGGAATGGATTGCTTTGACACACAATTGTTACACGCTGTCTATCAGTGTTATGTATTACTGACATAATGCATCTGCAATATTCAAGCAGTTATGATGCTTGGTTTAAACTGTGTCTCATCTTACATAATACCTACATTCTGAAATATTCTTATTTTTTCCGTTACTGTGAAAATGTTATGGCTCATTTAAATATACAGCTTAGTTCCTTGTTCTACTGGTTCCATCTTTACAGAGAGATTTTATCGCTGCAGGTAAACAAGTGCAATATGCATAAGCACGACTACTACGCTTGCAGTCATACAACAGCGTTGTGAACCTGCCCTCCGTGCCACCGAATGATCGTAGAGCTATGAGAGGTTAACTCCATGTCAAGGTATAGGAGTTACAACTGTCGTAGGACTACGATCGTTCGGTGGAACGGTATCCTTAATTTTGAAGGAATATACTGGATAGAACTATGGGTATTTAAAGCAGTATACCTATCACAGAAAGAGTAACTAGTTGACGGAGTTTCTTGGTCCTGAAGCTCACTTGGCACTCGTATGTGGCCGTGTCGTTGGTGTTGGTGTTCTCGATGATGAGGTTCCACTGGATACTGTTGGGCATATGTTCCACGTGGATGCGCCTGTCCTTCACCCACGTCTTCGTGCCGACCGTCAACGGACCGCGCATCGGCAACTTCCGCCAGACAACCTAAACACAGACAACACTACAGATGATTCAAAATAACATAGGTTCTGAAGTAAACTTTAAAATTAGCAATGCTGTTGGCCCAATGATAGATGAAAGTGGCTTTTAAAAGTAGGCCATAATTTGAAATCTATGAAAATTAAATTGACAAAATGTTATTGAGCTAGCATTTTAATGATCAAATGGCGTTACAGCCATATATAAGTGCCTTTAAGTTTGGCCACACATATATTTGCACTAGTAGTAATGTATGCAGGAGAGATATATTTTGTTATTAGCATTGTCTTAAAAAAAGGTAGGATTTGGTATTGACGTGTTTGACGTAGGCCTCTATCGCTGTCAGGGGTGGCATATTTTCTCAGAGCGTGGGTGGCGAAGACTTAACCCACACATATAACCCCCACATTCGATCTTGATTCGTTGTCATTTAAAGTCCACCGAAGAAGGAATTACCCTGTCACTATTCACCATTAGTAAAACATAGCACTACATTAGGAACTCGGAACTTAAAAAGTAAAATCACTCGCAAATAAAACGTCAGGGATTATACAGTTTTCACCATTTTAAATTTAAGAATTGACTGTACAGTGGCTTACTTCATGGCATTGAAATTAGATCATGAAAAAAGCAATGTGAGAAACGTCGATTTTGAGAACTGAATGTAAACTGGAATAGACGAGGTAGTAGACCCTCATCAGGTTCGCCAAAGATGTTAAGATGCTTTATGAGACAATGTTACAACTGCTATGTTAGATTTGCGACTTGGTTATCGTGCGCGAACGACATAGATGAGATTGCCAAATGTTTGTCTGAAATGCCGTTACTAGAGCAGTATTTATATCGTGGGACTCACCAATACATATGTACTTAATGCGCGTGCCGTGCTGGGCAATAATTAGAGAATAACCCACGAGATACGAGTGATTACTGAAAATATGTCCCGAATGAAACTAAACAGCTCCGAGCTTCAGAGAGTAACTTTGAACATTAATTTCACGAGGGACATATTTTCCGTAACCACTCGTATCGAATGAGTTGTTCTAATTATTCAATATAATCATTTTAATGTAATAAACCATTGAAAACTACCGACAAACAGCTTTATCGAGAGGGCGAACTAGTAGTCGAAAACGTACATTTCACATAAGCACGAGAAACACAAAAAGACGTAATCAACACTGCGCAATCGTTATTACATTGAATACTTATAACATTTCAGACAATAAGACATAATTTATACATTAAAACGTAAATTGGATCATGCTAACAATAACATCAAAGATATATGACTGAGTCATGTTCGTTCTATAAGAATCAGTTCAAGCATAGTAATTGCACACCATAATGCTCCGAACCAAAAGTAACAAAAGAATTGAGTCCGTTTAGTGAAAAGAAATGTCAATGAAGTGGGAGAGTAATTGTAGACATGTAATATTCACCACTTTTCCTCGCACCAGAATCCATTTGCATTAGCACCGAATGCCCCTCGCAGACATGACTGTTAGCAAGATCGGCAATTACGTAAAACAAACAATCCATACAGTAAGTGTTTGTTAGGGGAATCATGCCTTTCCGGGTTATTTCACGTTCATACGCAGTGTAACTCATGTATCAAACTAGTTAAGTATATGACGAGTAGGTTATAAACGTGCACAGTCTAGTTATCACAGACACCGCCAGAGGTGTAACGTGGGGTATGCTTGCGCAATCATGTGCATATATGTAGGTATGTAGGTATATACGTACTGTAAATCATGAAATTAATACGTCACTAATTTAATGCGACCTCAAGCTTTTAGACATAAATGCGACAACAATTA
>JAUTBT010032978.1:0-18492 GCA_032361225.1 Lepetodrilus schrolli | reverse complement strand
TAGTAGTAGTAGTAGTAGTAGTAGTAGTAGAAGTAGTAGTAGTAGTAGTAGTAGTAGTAGTAGTAGTAGTAGTAACACAATTACTGTATTTTAATGTGTATATACTGAGCATACATTCATTGTTAATTGTAATACAAAAGCATTTAAATGGAATTCATAGTATTCCCTGTGGAATTAACATAATAGACATGGCATCGACAGACCGATAGACAGATTAGATATATTACTCAAACAACCCATGGTGGTACAAGAATATGGTAAGCATAATAATACAATGAATGGAAACAAAACAGTTGGGTGATGACGACGGGGAGACAACCAATCATGAAATACCGGGAAATGGAAAACGATATTTATTATGGGAATCTTTCAGCTTGCTCGATGGGTAGTCAACATGACCGTTATGCCAGACATGTCAAAATTGTCCGACAAGTAATTAGCGAATTGTGTGTTCAATTGATGTTTTTTCAACATATTTTCTCCACCGACACTCACGTCACGTTGCTTGTAATTGTCGTCAATCTGGAAATTCACATTTTCCAATATACAACGCATTGATAATCGGATTATAATTTTTTTAAAACGATGCACAAACTCCATAGAGTCCTAGACACGATTCTACATAGCAAATGAGAGTCGTGTTTGATACTAAATGTAGAAGATTACGCTCTCAATAATGCATTTAGATAATACATTGTAAATTAAAAAGAACATTTGCTGAATTGCTAGGGCATTGTATTGCAATTAACACAAGTCTGTTTATATATACTCGTACGTGCCTAATGTTTATTGTGTTCTTTGCAAATAATGAAAGATTTTGTTTGCACTTAATAATTAAAGAACATATTAATGTTGTTTTTTTGTTGTAACTTTTAGCACGAATGTCAAACATCTCGATTAGTGTTTTCAAATAAAATTAAATCCAAAATTATTATACTAAAGAGAATAAATAATATACTAAAGTTATTGGACAAATCATACATTCCCGTTAAAATGTTTGTCTAGTTCATTTGTGATATTACTTTGGTAAACATCTAAAAAAAAATTTTTTTTTAAATAACGTTCTCTTCTAACTATATATAATGTCAATATAGGAGATTATTTACTCATAATGCCCCCATACAGGTGCAGTTTTGTAGAAACTGCTTCAAGCCATGACGACGGCTACAGATATTTAATCAATGCAGCTAAATGCTGGGATTGTGAAAATGACTTGACGATAGAACCGCAATTGTAGACAATATAGTCAACATTAGTGCCATAGTTGACGTTTGACTAGCACGTCCGCTATTGAACGATTGGCGACGAAATGTTGATAACCGCGATAGCACAGTTCTTGTCAAATAATTTGCGAACGTTTAGTTTCGTGTTTCCATCATTGGCTGTAGATAAGCATCTCTATACCTCTTTAAGTGGAGCTCTATTGTTGTACGGAAGACTATTCTGCACAATATTAGATTGTGGATGCATGTTTAGGTATATATATATTCACGTGAAAGCTTCCACTTGAGATACGAATTTGCTTCATCATTGAAGTCTAGTCCAATTGCATGTCGCGATTGTATCCATAAATGAAATCATAATTAAGACATCCTTGAAGGGGGAGTGGAGGGAACGCTTTACCAATAAGATGCAAGCCACAACGTTGAGATTTTTAAATAGCTGTGCATGCATACAAAAACAACTCGAAATATCCTCACCACACAAGTGTATGCGCATGCAATCGAATATATATATATATATATATATATATATATATATATAATATCAAGAAATAGGATGCTTTCCGATACTAAAGTTCTGAAACGATTAATTATTAACCACACGCGAACGCTACGTGAATACAGAATGGTATTAAATTAAATTATTACAATTGATTTGGCACGATGTGTTACAATAATATATGGTTTTTTTCAATATATGTATCTTTGCTTGTTATTTGCTTCAGTTTTTATTTTATATTCCTTCAAATGTTTTGTATATTTTCTTTTAAACTTTATGGCATAAATATAAACAATCATCATAAACTATCAAATCACTCAACGTTTTATCAGTAAAATACTGACATCATCAGGATTTAGATCTTCTACAAATTCTGTTTTACATATTTCTTTTGGACTTTAGTATATTATATTATGTATTAATTCTGACTCTATGTTTGTTAATAATACATGTAGACTACCTTACCAACAAAAAACAGGCCAGAAAATGTAAATATTTTATGTTGAGTATTTATTTGTTTGATTTTTTAAATAATATGTATGTTTAGCAAGGCTGTGCACTTTGTGCAATGTTTTTCTCGTCGTCTATTAAACTATTCTCATCCTTGATGTCATGCAAATCCATCCTCGTCATCAGCCCAGTTTTACCGACTCCAGTCACGACCAGCTCGGCGACAGTACAGAGAGACCACGGCGACAGTACCACGACACCACCGCGACCTATTGTAACATCGAAGTAGGTATCATGTGCTGATCGTTATTCCGGTATTCTAGTGCACACAACCGATAGCATCATCTCTTTCTACACTAGTGTTTGCTGTCGTCCTCGCGCTACCTTGGTAAAGTGAGCTTGATTTCATACGTCGTCCATATTTCTTTTACAAGATGACATCCTGTTTTTGACATGGAATGCTCTCACTATTTGTTAATATGAAATAATGGCAAGCAGGAAAATAATAATTGAGTCACAGGTATTTGCAACTATCTGTGAATATATCCCACCCACTATGCAAGTTCATGTGTCATTATAAGATTGTTATTTACACTAGTAATGTTTGATACTTGAAATGTTTCACGAAAGGTGGTTAAACATTAATTAGGATAAAATCACCAGTCAGAGGACAAATACTACTTTGTGAGATACAAGACGGAAATGCTGCCACATTGTTTATTAAAGTGACAAACAGATGTGTGATTTTACCTATGTCCGTTTTTATTATTGGTCATATGTAATATATAGAGCTATATTTGCTGGAATCCGCGCTTTCAGACATCGAAATACATCACTGTACTTGTCGATGATAAACAATCGATTGTTTTTAAAATGGTGCCTATTCATGGGGATTCCCATCTATGTTAGTCACGTGGTTAGAAGAATACGCTGTGATTTATCCTCGGTCAGACGGTTGAGAAACGGGGTGGCGAGGTCACACACTCCAGCTCACCAGCAATGTATGTAAATAAATAAACTGACTTCCCAGAAAATGCGCTGATTTATCGATAACAGATCATTTGGAAGGAAATAAATCACTGTACGTGGTGTAGGATCATCGGTATTTTTTAGGTTTATGCAATATGAATTTTGTGTTTGAGTCACTTTAATAAAGTCTGATTAATTTATTATTATCAAGGTACGGGTAGTATTGGAATTGAATGTGAGTACGTTACTTATTGCTTAGTCTATTAACGTGATTATTATGTATTACTTATACTAATAGCACAGTCAATTACATGCAATTATATAATATTGTGTATGAAATGTACATCATAATAGCATTGATATTCCGTTTTAGACTAATGTACACCTATTATTAAATGCGTCTGGAATCATTAACTAACATAATGCATTTGAAATATATTGATAACGGTTAGTTACTAATGTCTAATGTTAATAATAATATACACAATTTACAAATTAAATGTTTGTGAAGTTATACACTTGGATTATGGTTAAGATAACGTGCCGCTGTACTATCAATTGTGTTTATTAGTTGTTTACCCATCAATAAATATATATACCTGCCGATGTCATCTTCATTTGTAAGTAGCCCATAACCAGACGTCTCACATAAACATGTGACATGATAATGTATCTGGACTTTTATTGAATGCTGTCCATGTTGTATATTCGAAATAATGAGCAGTTGAATTTATCCGAATATCTCTAATTTATAGATACTTACACCGTTTATCATGTCTTAAATATTCTGAAGTAATATGACCTTTGATACTTAATTGATTAGATATAGTAAATCAGACATCTATTAAGAGATTTATGCCAAACAATAAACATGAGATGGGGCCACTATTATTATTATTATAAAATAAACATAAATGTTATTGTTGGCACGTTGTATACTCAGAGGGAAATATACAAACAAATTATACCCGTGTATCTAAAACGAAGATAAAGGTAGAAGATATTACTGCACTAATAAAAGTTATGACCTTGGTAGGATATCATAAACATTGTTAATAATCTTGTTGTCAATTTGTCCGCAATTGGGCGTTGGTTTATTTAAACTAATGTTCGAATGGATAGAGTATAGAACTATATCCACCATTTTCGCTGTCATTTCACACAAAAGGCAGAACTATCTGTTATCATACATCGGAGGACGTTTAAATTACCGGGACTAACCGGGTACTCGCGATGGTTAAACATTCACGTGTCATAAATCTATCACAGGAAAATATATACGATGAATTTCATCCATTAATAAACTTGTCAAAACTCTCCGACTGGCAGTTATTATTTCGTGTTTCGCTCTTTGTGATGGAATCTGGCGATGTATGCTGCAACGTGTCAACATGGATGGTCAAAAAACGTCTGCAAGCAGCGAGCAGACGACACTTGTCACTGAGAAAAGGGGGCAAATATTGAATGAAATTTGATACCTATAATATGACAGAAACACCCAGGCATTGTCGCTAATCACTTATTCCTGAAAAGGGTGGATGTTTGCCGGAACCTTTCGATTGCCGAGGATTACGTCTGGGTCTTTGTCTGATACACGTTTGTCGCCGATCCGCCATGTTTACGAAGAGTAGGGACCCTGGCCTGTGGTACTTGGGATCTAACCTGTTGCAATTCAGTAGTAAAGCGTAGGCGTGCATACTTAGACATTTGTGAACAAGAAGTGTATTTGCTTTATATACAATTCTAGTGAAAACTGGTGACATTAATGTCGAACCCATGGCCTATTCGATAGCATGTATATGTCAGTGTCTACACATTGACAGTAGTAGCACTGGTTTAAATGTAAGTTATTCTTTCCTGAAATCCTATATAAGTATCGATGTATTGTATGCGACCAGTAATTGTAAATACAGTACTTAATTATCTCTATTGCTATTTTTCAATGATAATATGTGTATTAAATGCATAATGTCTATATATACTGTAGTAGAGCATGTTGATATGTACGTACTACTATTTGTGAACTCATATTAGTTATGTTCGAAGATAACTTTTATTTCGTCTGCAATGTACATAGTTTCCCGCAGGGACGGCTGTTCTATTTTCTACACCTACCTACATACACGAGTGCACGTGAACTGTTTCTCCAGGAAAAGCCAATGCATTTAAATTTCTGAAACATCATGATGAACTTTTCTTTGCGAGATGTATGAGCGTTATTAAAATATCACGTCACATTACGTTTTTATGCATCAGATCTCTATCGATTTTCAGATTGACAAAGATATTCATTCCAATGCCATGTTGACAAGAAAAATCCAATGAGAAAAATATGTCATGTGTATTACTTGTCAAAAGCTAAATAATCATCAGCATGTAAGTAGTTTTCCATGGAAGCAATCAAAATTAATTTATATGCGGAATCGTTGAATAACATTTAATCATTTTCCTTTCGCTAATAGAAAAAAAATAAATAAATAAAATAAAAAGATAAAAGAGAGGGGGGGGGGGAATCTAATAAAAAAGGGCAATGAACAGTTAATTATCACTCTGACAGTATATTTATTTAGAGATATCATCACAGACTGCTCTCCTCAAAGCATGAGAACTGCGTTCCTTAATTCAGTTGCAGTTTTAGATGCTTTCTTCTCTTAATCTTTAGTAAACCTTACGTCGCCATACCTCCCGTTAATAACAGCCCCAGACGTTCAAATCGATCTGCTCAATGCAAAATAAACGAAGGCGCCTTTAATCGAAAGTCACTTGCCGAGAAATCAGAGAATCTTTGCGAAATCAACCTCCCCTGGCATATCGAATCTGAGCTTGTGTTTCAATTAAACCATCGTCATTCAAACAACTCATTTTGCCACCATAATCCATCTATTCAACTCGCGGATTATCCTAGTCCTAGATAATCTGCAAAGCTTACATTATCTTGGAAGCATTCGAATTACGAATGTCAACGTAGAATGGACTTGATATATCAATAATGTACAGTTTAACGCGAGCTATCTATCATAGGAATTGGTAAACGATTCCAATGCCACGTATTTACGACTATGTTTGTCATACTCATAATATAATAGCATATTAATGGCATCTTTATTCTCGGATAGCAAATATCCTTTGAGGCACTATCCACCTAATCAAGAGAACTTGAACAAATATAATCATCCATTTATATTCCGTACACCCACTCCTTCAGCATGTAACGTACTGAATTATCTCATGTTTCGTGATACCTATTTAAAACTAGGAAAGTTTAACAACTATTTGCTAAAAGATGAATTTCAACCGTCTACAGACATTATTAATCGCCGTAGATCAACAATCGGTTATCAATATAATATGAAGTCCGCTATCTAACTATTAAATGAGTATTATCTGTAAGGAATATAGTATTACATTAAAGACGTGTAGGAAGCGAGAAGACAATGGTACATCCAATGAGATAACATCAGGTTCGATAGACCAATAGACAAAGTATCTGGGGGATGTTTATCTTTAATTGGTACCATCGTCCATTCATTGTCTAGGTAATTATATATAGCATATCCTGGTATCTTAGACTTCATATTAATAATAGCACACTGTGGGCATATTTATAACGTCACTGTTGACATTGCCAGTACATCGTCATGTTAATAAGGTAGATTTTGTTTTTATTCATAATGTCCCTTATTTAGTAATATTATGTAGAAAAATATAAAACAGTAAAAGCAATTATGATAATATGTACTATTTAATGAACAGAACAAAACAACAGAACATAATTTTATAAGCAAAATCTCACACGGAAGAAGATATCCTGCCACTTTAATAATAAAATACACGTCTCGACACATAAGGAACTCTCGGATGTGACGACAGACTACTCGTGTATTGTCAATAATGTCTCAACCCAAAACGGCAAAATCGCAAAATGTGAAAGTTATTATCTGCGTGGTGTCTCAAGGCCTAGACACTCCTGTACAAAACGGCGTAACTGTAACCTTAATTCCAAATAATTAGCAATGATGTAGTATATGGCTAAGATTGGAGATAGTGTTAAAGGCCATTATAGACTAAGTGATTTTTTATCGCCGCCACAATGTTTCCATTAGTTGCGGCAACAATTGTCTCCGCAACACTTTGCTATACATTATAGGCGACCGTATACGGAATAGAACATGTTCCTATTCGAGGCGATCTCAATTTCTTCGTTGCAATAAATGGAAGACAAGCGATTTTTCACTATGCTGCGATATTTCTTGCCTAGTGTATAGTGAAAAATTGCAGCAACACTGTTGAGCGATAAAAATCGCCTAATCTATACTGGCCTTTACATCTACGCCGTTTTGTACAGGAGTTCTCTCCCTTGGATTGCACGGTTTCAACAACCACAGTGAAGTGACCACCATGTCTTTGAGATTTAGTTGCCCTCGCGGGACGATCCTTGCCACCCCAATAGTCTGAGCAAATACATATACCAGTGTCGTTAAATGTGTATGAGAAGATATATAATAGATGACATTACGTCAGGCAGTTACTTGCAAACTCGTTATAGTTTACCTCTTAGGATATTTATTCTAATTTTGAAGTAAGATTCTTATATTTCGTATGTAGACGTCGACTCATCTAACAGTATTTAATGTAATAATACATATAATCTATTCCTATTATTATGTATTGTATTGCTAATTTCAATTTGCTTCAACGGTTTGTATCCAGTGACAACATCTGTAAACAGCTTCAAATCATAAATTGGAATACAATCCCATTAATTTGTGTTTTGAAATCCATGATTTATTCGAATTCACTGCTGCCATTCATAGTGTGGGGTTTTAAAAAGAAAATTATATACATGTTTAGCTGTCTTTTAACATTCTTCATACTGTCTTTAGTTTATCCCGTATGTGGGTTAAGTTTGAAACATGTATCAGAGAGAGAGAGAGAGAGAGAGAGAGAGAGAGAGAGAGAGAGAGAGAGAGAGAGAGAGAGAGAGAGAGAGAGAGAGATAGAGAGAGAGAGAGAGAGAGATTAGTAAGAATCCGAGCTTTCATGAAATGCCATGCAAACGAATTAAATCATTTTACCTGTCGATGATAAACAATGGATTGTTTTGAAAATGCAATTGGAGCCTATGCTTTTCAATTATATTCATGAGCCTCCTTAGCTAGAGTGTTTGTCCAAAACGAGCACCAAAACTAGTATATGCCTTTACATACTATTAACATGATGGAAATAATAGAGGAATAATGACTAATATCGTAGTATAAAAGACAATTTATTTGTGCGTGATGACAGCATACGAAAATCAAGTAATAATTCAAGAAAATATTATTTTGGCATTTCGTGGGATACCACTTACAACGGTCCTAACGATGGACATACAGAAAATATATCATTAATAATAATAATATCAATAATACTAATAAATGACAATAATAATAATACATGTAATCATAATAATAATAATAATAAATCACTAATGACCATAATAATAGCAGTAATAATAGCAGTAATAAAATAATACATTTTAAAACAATTTACAAAATAATAATTAAATAATAATAATAATTGAACTTAGCCAGCGCATCATTCGCAATGATAGTGGTATTTGCGCACCATTGTACGTGTTAAGCTAACAGAAATTCAAACGAGGTGTACTTGTCATGTACACGTGCATTGTGGAAAGCGTTCCTTGTTGAAACAAACAGTCAGGAACTTCCTTAACAGTCAGCTGAAATAAGCATAGTCACCGTGTTGAAATATTGCATCTCTGTATTATAAATATGTTAATAATTATTATTAAAGTAAATAGTTTTCATCCCCTGGAAATGTATATTAAATGGTTCATATGAATTAACAGATAAAAACATTATTCATGATAATGCAAATTAAACTCTCGACACTACTTTGCAAATATTTCCAATGGAAACGCAAATATTTGATAGATTGTGTGTTGTAAATGATCTTAGATATTAATCAATGCGGATAAATTCGATAGAATTTACAATCATTATCGTCATCGTCGTCGTCATTGTCATTACATTGAAAATTATATTTAAATATACGTACACGGACTCCAGAATGTGGCGGGTGTTCATAATGGGGCGACTGCATGTCTCCAATGAACGCCCATCCAAACCCGTTCAGCTTGCCGCGATTGTAAAGCAGGAAGACAGGGAAGAACTCACTGCAGCTCATATCCTTGCGTAGATTGTACCAGTAGTGTTTACCTTAGAGACAAGATTTCGATGTAACGATACATACTTAGGTAAAACGTGTCATCGTAATGTTGTATATTGCGGTAGAGTATTTCGATGTAATGATAGATACTTAGGTAAAACATGTCATTGTAATGTTGTATATTGTGGTAGAGTATTTCGATGTAATGATAGATACTTAGGTAAAACTTGACATTGTAATGTTGTATATTATGGTAGAGTATTTCGATGTAATGATCGATACTTAGGTAAAACATGACATTGTAATGTTGTATATTATGGTAGAGTATTTCGATGTAATGATAGATACTTAGGTAAAATGTGTCATCGTAATGTTGTATATTGCGGTAGAGTATTTCGATGTAATGATAGATACTTAGGTAAACCATGTCATTGTAATGTTGTATATTATGGTAGAGTATTTCGATTTAATGATAGATACTTAGGTAAAACATGTCATTGTAATATTGTATATTGTGGTAGAGTATTTCGATGTAATGATATATACTTAGGTAAAACATGTCATTGTAATGTTGTATATTATGGTAGAGTATTTCGATGTAATGATAGATACTTAGGTAAAACATGTCATTGTAATGTTGTATACTATGGTAGAGTATTTCGATGTAAAGATACATAATTAACTAGGTAGAGCGTGCATGCTGTGATAGAGCATGTTGATGTAATGATGTATTATTCGGTACAACGTGTATACAAAGTGCATATATTCTCGTATACACATTGCATATAGTCTTGTATACATAGTGCATATATTCTTTATATATAGTGCATAATAGTCCTGTATACATAGTGCATATAATCTCGTATACACATTGCATATAGTCTTGTATACATAGTGCATATAGTCTTCACGAAATGTTAGTCTTAAAAGCGCGTGTGAGCAGTTCTAAACTGCATTTAGGCGCCATGCAAGTGTGTATTTGTATTGTATTATTATTATTATTATTAGTCTTGTAAAAACAGTGCACATAGTCTTATATGCATAGTTCATTACAGTAGTGTTTACATAGTGCCTATATAGTATTGTATACATCGCGCATATAGTCTTGGTTCTTACCCATAGTGAAGAAGCATTTCCCTCTGGTCCACAGGGTACCGGTCATGCCGCTCTGCTGCAGTGGGATATTTATAGATTCTCTTGGGGTGGTGCCATTCTGAATGTAGAAACCGGTTCCAGTTCCTTGGGATTCGAACATGTCGTCAGTTCTTCCCGGATCACAGATTGTACCTGCGTAGAATAGGTGCAATACTTGATAGTAATGTGGCCAAATAAAAGCATTTCATGTTTTGTGTTTGCACCGGAACGTTTTCCTGTGAGTATACTTGGTTGCTATCACATGGATTTAAATAATAGGGTAGATAGCATTAACAAAATTAAATCAGAAAGTATAGCGTACAGTACATGTATGGACAGTTCTGTTTCTGTTTCTGCTTTGTAAATTCTCAATATCAATCAGTATAAACCGATCTGCACTAACACATTGCCTAGTCACATCAAGGAAATGATGAGATCACTGTTGTCCAGTATACGTTTAACACTGATATCATAACCCAGAGCAGAACGAAAGAATAACTTATTGTAATGAACTACTGTATAAAAATGTATGTATATGTATACAATCATGTTTTAGTATTATATAATTAAAACATTTTAAAGCGCATCGCATGCACGGTATGTTTTTTCTAATGTTTAATTAGTTAAGTAAAATAGTAAAATTTATAACAAATCGACAAAAATTATGTTTGTGGAGATATGATCACGTGTTGACATACTCACTGGGATCAACAAAGTAGGCGGTGATATAATATTTATCTTCATACAAGACAAAAGGATGGTTCACCAGATTTGATGAGGGGTAACCATTAGGCTGCACCTTGTGAAACTTTAACAAACGAGTATCAAAACAAAGTTATGACATTCAATGAACATGGATCTTTATTCCTAAAAATACAAGTAAGTATCTTATACAGTATCTTTGCCATGATATGAAGCATTTTTCCTAAAAGGGAGTTTCATTGCTGTATGGGGAGAATATAATATATAAAAAAACATTATTGGTCGGCACTTCTAAAATGACATATGGTTGATTAATACCAACTATATAGCTATTATATACTACACTGTATGCACTGCTTAATCAGGCAACTGTACGGGTGCACGTGTACCTACCCCAGCCTGGATCCCAGCAATGTGTCCTTGGGCGTCAAAAATAAGTACCACTGATGTATCTCCATTCTTTACGTAACGCTTTCCCGCGAAATTTGCCGTCGCTGAAATTATGAATACATAATTTACTTGCGGAATAGTTGCAGAATATTAATTTGGAAATAGTAATTCTAAAAAAACAAAAACAAAAAGTTAATTAATCATAATATAACGTCATGCTATCAACATGAATGTTGGATCATTCTGTTTCTCTCTGGATCTCTTAAAACAAGATTGGCATAAACTTCAGTCTATAAATTATTATGTATGGCCTCTTTAATCTTGTTTCCAGGACTCATGTGATTTTTTACTTGTACATGCCTTAAAGCAACTCCCTCACGGACGATATAATGCCATCGTATCTCTAATGGACACACTAGGGAGAAGTCATTGCTTTCCATAAAACTAAATTCACTGAATGACTATAAGAATTATATACTATCTATACTATACAGATATATACTATCTTATAATATAATTATATTACGACTATATACTATAAGAGTTATCTTGCAGCAATTAAATGTGTATAGAAATGAATGATCCCTCTGATAACGAAAATAACATAGTTTTTGAAACACAGAATTCCCTTTGTCATGTACATAGTAGGAATGTGAACTTTCAACAAGGTGATATTGAATATATATATATATATATATATACACACTATTTAGACCAAATTTACAAGTTGCAAAATATCCGTGAGAGTGTTGCTATAACATCAATACACTGGTTGCAGCTAACAATACATGCATAGACATACTTCCACAATCCGACACCATGGAGAAACCTGCATCAACAGCGTCTAACACAGTCATAGGTTGGCTCTGGAAGTTGTTCCTGTGGATACCGAGGCCCCATTTGACTGGAACACGAAATCAATGATCATGTTGGTTGGAACACGAACTCCGTGATTGTGTTCATGCCTCATTGGACTGGAACACGAAATCAGTGAATGTGTTCGTGCCTCAGTTGACTGCAACACGAAATCAGTGATCATAGTCATGCCCCATTTGACTGCAGCACGACATCAGTGATTGGGTTCATGCCTCATTGGACTGGAACACGAAATCAGTGAATGTGTTCGTGCCTCATTGGACTGGAACACGACATCAGTGAATGTGTTCGTGCCTCAGTTGACTGCAACACGAAATCAGTGATCAGAGTCATGCCCCATTTGACTACAGCACGACATCAGTGACTGGGTGCATGCCTCATTGGACTGGAACGCGACATCAGTGAATATGTTCGTGCCCCATTTCAATGGAACACGAAATCAGTGAGCATGCTCACTCAATTTGACTGGAACACAGAAGCAATACTAAGCTAGAGCTTTATATGAAAAGTAATGCATTTATTTGCAACAATCTCAAGTGTGCACGTAATATAAGAAAGAAAGCACTATTGAGCTGTATGTATAATAAACGCATGTCATGTATAATATAGAAAATTAACTGCTATATGTGTTCCTTTCTTACCTTTCAGGTCGTTCCATTTCCGCGCTGAAATAAAATATGATTAGAATTAAATTATTGATTTTGATTTAAACATATTATATTAACCAGAATAGGATTGGAAAAAAAGTTGTCCAAGTTACTAAATCCACTCCTGTGTATTTACGATGTACATTAATAGTACTGTGCAAATTAATTTCATAACAAATAAAGAAGAATTTACGTAAACAAGGAAAGGACAGTAAGATATTGAAATAAGTACCGACCATTTCAAGACATCAGTTTAGGCATTCTTAGTCGGTTTTTATTTTAAAGAGGATATGGACTATTCCTAAATTAAATATAATAATGTGAGGATCTAAGATTTGGCTAATTACAATTTTGGGTTTGATTATTATTAAAGTTCTCTTGGGAAAAATCAGCTATAACATCATCTAAACTACGTAACTTAATATATCAAAATTACGATTTCTATGGACATCTCTAACTTGTCCCGTATTTTAGAGGCCTATCGCACTCAAACTTTGGCTAATGTTAGCGTCAATCCTGTAAATTTATGATCGCTGTTAGCCTGTCACATAGAGTATACTTGATTACTATTGTCATCAACTACCTACTTGTGTAGTCGGACTTTAACACGGGGATATTTGATACCGCAAGGATGCTGAACGTGAACTTTCATCGTGTTGATTTCTCGCAACTTTGGTGCCAAACCCCGTGACCCTCACCTTTGGTGTCAACTTCCGGGTCAGAGGTTATTCCAGCCGACGTGAAGTGGTAATTTGTTACTAATTACTTTTATCCTAAACGAAAGTGTTCGCCAGCGAACATAAAGAACTTGTTCAGAATGAAAGTGTATTGTTGTGTGAATGGACATGTTTAGATAGTTCTAGTTGATTGTTGTTAAGCTTTGTGCGATGAATACCGAGTGAATACATTGGGATAGTTAGTACTCAATAGTCTGAGAACAGATAACATAGAATACAGATATATATATATATCTCCTGGAGTAAATGAGATTATACCGGAATATGGTGATTATGAATATTGTAATTGAAGTGTGTTCTAGTCCGGATAGGAATAGAATTGAGTACTTGACTCGTGTAGAGTCATTGTAAAACGGGCACATCTTATCTAGAGAGAGATTGGTTTGTGCTAGCATGAGAAGTGCATGTTATGTGATATAGTCAGAGAAGATAGTAATATGCACGTGAATATACGTATCATTCCTAATTGCTCAACGTGCTGTCGGCACGCACACTTATTAATCAAATGCTCGCAAATCAAATGCTCAATGTATATGTATTCGTTATAGAATAAAAGTTTGTTGATCTTTACGTCTGAGTTGTGACTTTACTTGCCTTCTACGACAATGAATATTAAGGAGGAATTTCTTGGAGCATAACAGCCTAGACCGCTTGGTCGCCACAATGCTTATAGTGATATTCATCGTACAACTCAGTTTGCAGTGGAATGTTAATGGAATTTGAACACTATACCATAACATTATCTAGCTCCTGTAAAACAAAATAGGCAATCTGACAATTTAAGTTATACTTGTATGTAGTCTAGATCGGTTTACAACATACAATCACGTACTAGTATATAGACCAATGGCAATGTAACTTACGTGAAAAGAAAAACCCATCGGATATACCAAGGCATAAAAGTAGAGCTCCGATAATGTACATGTCCATGTCTAGAACTAGAATGTACAGTATAAACTGGTTATGCTGATAACAGAGTGCGGCGTTACGTCACCGCTTAAAGTCGAATGCAGATTCAGGATACTGCAGGGGACACAACATCTCCCGTATATATACCAGTATCCATCCCCAGATAGCATCAAAAAGCAGTGCCCCTGTACTGGGGTGCTGTCATCGTTAATAATTGGCATATCCGGGCAACTCGACCCCGCTCGTTCGAATTCCTAACTGTAATATAACCCATTCGCCCCAACATGCGTCAACAACATGTTTTCATTTAATTCAAATAGCACTGCTTTTTCGCATGTTTTTGTTGTGGTTTTGTTGTTGTAGCACTGTTGTTGTAACATTATCCTTATAAGTAAATTAGTTGTGTACATCATTTACAAATACACGTAGACGCATTAGAAACTACAATGACATCATGACATCAATTATCGCCTGAGGCCAGACTAGTTTCGTGTTCATTTCGACAATTAACGTGAAGATAGCATATGACCTATGTTATCGTGTACGCATAGGAACAGTGGTAACAAGTGCGAACCTATTATGCAGGCAACGGCTAAACAATAGACTTACTTTTCTATGCAAATACATACTGATACATATCAACTAGCTTAGTACACATGTTCCTAACTAAATTAATTAAACAATTACTGTAATCCACTTCTAAATTATTGCAGAACAGAAAAAAAAACACATTAAGCATCGCATAACATATGACATTAGGGATTCACAGGTTCTATTCTGAACGTATAAATTAACCGTAGTCTCCTATTTGTTCTCACAGATTATTCACGAACTTACACAGCTACACTGTATATACCTTTACATGCAAATACAATCAGGTTGATCGAGCGGAGGGGTATGTTCGGTAACGCGAACTCCATCTATTCATATATTATATACTGTTTTATGGTTTGGGATTTCAATCCCTCCTTATCCAAACTCAATTCATTTGTCAGATCACCATAAATGATTTTAGACAGAATTTCAAGGCTTTACCAAATATAATAGAATCTATACTAGGATATACTAGTAAGAAACACCACAACACGAATATCACTGATGCTGGCTGCATGTTTGTTTCACCTTTGCAGCGTCCTATATCTAATCAACAGATCTGACTATCAGAGCTAGTACTAGTTTAAGAGTAATATCCAATTGTATCGTTATCTTAATGCAATAATATACTCTGACATCATCTGTACATACACATCGTCTTGCCGCGAGAGCGACCCGATTATGTGAAAACAATTAAATATCTGTGGTGGACAAGATACATAGCCTAGACAGACAGACCTTATGTCATCAATATCCATACATTACATACACATAATATAGTGAAGACAAACCATTATTTAAGAATTGTGAGATCCTATGTAAAATGGCAAGATTTTGGAAATCCGTGAAATGATCCTAAAGGACATGAAAGAACAATTAGGCGACATTCACGTCACTGAACGTTTGTCAAATGACAATTTAAATATTGGGCAAGAAGAGAAGCAACTATTTCAGGGCGATCTAAACATTCTTCTGGTACAAATAGACCAGAGTTCTTGTTGTCATGTGACTTGAATTTCGGTTCATACAAGTCAATCTGGCAAAATGTCACCACGACAGGATGATGATTCAGACACTATATCACACCACTTAATTGTCGCAGAGTTGACACTGGATCTATTAGGAAGGTAATAATAATAATAATAATAATAATAATAAAAAATATGTAATAATAATAATGTTTTTAATAGATTTATATTGTGTCTTATACATTTACATTTACTAATGTATATTTACTTTAACTCTTGAGAAGTCAGGCAGCCAACATTGTGAACAGTATGCACATACAGTTTGATTACAATTAGTAGACATTTTCACCAAATTTGGACGTTTTCGCTAATCTATTGGCATATATTGATAAATAAGAAATAGTACACTTACCAGATACATAATGGTTCTCTTTATTAAAATAATTAAGTTTCATGAAATAATAATTATGTTACTCAGACACATTTCATGTTGCACGTTTTAGCCAATTTTGGACGTTTTGGACTGTTGTACGTTTTGGCGCTTTGACGTTTCAGCCATAACCCAATAATCATATTTTCCAGGGTCATTTACGAATGTTATTTGGACAATTGCCATTTTTTTAGGAGATTTATATTGTGATCAGGCAGCTGTATGGATATTTCATTGTGACCATTACGAGGAGGCAGCGTAGGCGAATAACCTAGACCGTTCTTCGTTTTCAATTATGTTCCGCCACCCCACATCTACACTTTGCCAGTGCGCTCTATGACTTCTAAAAATAGGCTAGTGCTTTTCGACAATTCATTGTTTCGTGTTCACCAATTTGGTGCCGTTTTAACTGGCGCCGTTTTGCTGTAATGACGTTTTGGTCTGCAACCCTCCTGTACAAGTAATCTTCTTTGAACAGTCTAAAGCTACGGTCAAACCAAACTCGATAATGATAACGATATGTAAATAAATACGGTCAGACCTTTGTTTCGCCGCTGCGGTCACGCTGTACACGATATCGTTCATGTCCAGGAAATCATTAAATATGATACAGCACATTAATTGAGCTATTATATTTATAATGCATTGAGAAATATGTGTGACAATTGCAGGATTATATCTGACAGTTACGAATTATTGGTTCAACTCGAACGAACGCTTGAAATAGATGAATGTCAACCTGATAGTAGAAAGTGTAAATGTTATCGTCTGAATAATAGACATATTAAATATGCCCTATGCCCTAATTACGCCAACAACAGGGGCAGTTCATATAAAAATATCACAGGAAATTTGAACACAAATTTTACCGTTATTAATTTTGAAACGCATGATGAAAAGATAAAACTGTGTTATCCTATCCTACTTTATATCAATATGGATGTGCACATCTTGAATAGCTATTTCTAGTACATTTTAGTTGTTTAGTTTTATTAAGGATAGCAGTACGTCCATTACGTCCAGTACGTTTTTAAATGTCCATATTTTTCCAACCAAAGAAATAAGTATATCCCCACGTATTATCTGTCCTTAGCTTACGTTCTCTTTTTAGGAACAAGAAAATCAGTGTATTGAAGAAACTTAGTGTAGTCTGTACTATTGTCATACATTCTATGAAACGAAAACATTATTTGCAAATCCCTGTCAGCGATTGCCATGTTAATTTGTGTAATTTATATTGACACGGGATAGATCTAAAGCGATATCATACTGGCATCCGTCTATTTTCACCATATAAACTACAGTGTCAGTCCTACGAGCATCCGGTGAACTACCATATATACACTTAACCCATACAATCACATAGTTGACATACATATTGGTCATACGAGGTTTTACCTAAAACCACACGCAGTTGATGGCACTACACGTGTGCTATATACAGATAGATATTTATTCTCACGTTCGCTAGGTGTTACTACTTTAATATTTATTGAATTCGACGAAACAAGCTATGAAAGAATGCAATAGATTATCAACTGAAATTGAATTCTGGTCTAGTCGTTGTCAATGATGTGTACCAGTTCGAATTATATCCCCTAAACAATTTTATCATCTAATGGAAAGTTGAATGTGGACACTGTTTTTGCAGTTTATTTCTAAATAATTTCTTACTCTGACGTTTACACGATTTCGCGGCTGCCGATTGGCTAAAATATGGTCACGTGACAAAAGTTTACACGACAAATTGTTGCGTTCATACTCGTGTAAACTTCACAAAAAGTTTCAACTTC
>JAUTBT010032967.1:0-18492 GCA_032361225.1 Lepetodrilus schrolli | reverse complement strand
ACGGATGTTGCGGGTTTCCTCCTGCCATAAACTGACACGTCGTGATATAAGTGAAAGAATCTTGAAAGCGACTTAAAACCCCAATCAAAAAATACAAATTTTAATTAAAATTTAAAAAAACTCAAAAACGATGGACTTCTGTTGACACAATTTCTTGTAAAGTTGATATGTACGTAATGGAAGGACATTGTCTGCACTTGTGAAATGTCAGCTCTCTACCTGTAGTATGAACATTGATAAGAGAGAAAAGCACGTGCCGACGTCAACGTTGAAACATTTTGTAAACTAATGTAACGATGTAATGCCACCCAACCCTCCTAAAAACCGTTTGTGTCAATATGCAAGGTACTTACCATTTATCTGTTTTCATATATTTGTGAACGTTATTCAACATTGTTGATAACTGCATTGCCACTCTACAGACATCGCATCTTATCAATATCGCGTCGGAAAGGTAAATTTCGCTAACATTGATGCCGGGCCCCCGGGGCGGGATTTGAACCTGGAATATTTGGCTCCTAAGTCCAACTGCTCTACCACTGCGCTACCACCCGCCCTATATAACATGTCTTCAACATTCTATATGTACCTCACATGTTATAGTTAGTTAATAGCCTGAGTGAAATAATGTTTTTAAAAAACATACTTGTCTTTAGCTATCGAATAAGATCATTATTGATTGTTATAGTTCAAGTATAAACAGATGGGTAGATGTCCGTGAAGACTATCACATGTATCGCTATTGTAGCAGATTTGGTTATCAATACGTTGAAAATGAATTCCATTTTATGTTTGAATGTTTGCCACTTAAAGATTTAAGGAAACAATATATACATTATAACTATTATTCTACCCCGTCATATACACATTTTGTTAATCTAATGAATTCTGCATCTTTAGATACTATATGTCCAAATACATAGTGTATACATTTAAACTTTACTTAACATTACACACTGCCTTGTAACATGTATATGGTCATGTGACCTAAAATAAAACATTATCTCTGTATGTATTATTATTACAACATATACAATTGTATTATTTTTAAAGGAATAATAAGTAAAATAAGTGTTATGCGGTGTATGTTTAGGAGGATACTCCATCATATATAACAATTTGACTTGCATGTATTTGTAATTCAATGTATAATTAATATGAATTATTGACACAGTGGCAGTAGATGGAAAGTGGGGAAACTGGCAAAGTTGGACTGAGATGGTGTGCATGGCAACCTGCAGCTTGAATGGTATACTAGTAAAAGGCTATGAATCCAGAAACCGAATATGCAATAACCCGACACCCAAGTTTGATGGAAAGCCTTGTCCAGGATTACCGCAGGACGTACGACCCAAGGTGTGCACCAAACCAGTATGCAAAGGTAATACATATCATCAATTCACAACAATATTCATGAACCCGCATGTAGCCCTGAATTGCAATAAACGTACCATGTTGTAATACTTGCACACAACAGTAGATTAACAAACATAATCCTGTCCTCCTTCGACAAAGCACGTGTTTTATTTTTTTATTTTATGACAAATCGGTGCGTAAACCTGAATACAATTCGAACCAATTTGAATTATAACAATTCAGGATGATTCTTTTAAATTGCAATTCAGTTCATGGCCCAGTTGTAGCTACAATTGATTGCAAGCTAAATTTTCGGAACGAAGCTACAAGAAAAACTTTAAACGTATCGCTAAAATACATACCAATATGGCTAACTAAAACTATTGTAGCGATAAAAGAGACTGTTGCAGCCGGTCACTAACATTTGACTTAAAATCAGTTGTAGCTACAAGTGTTTTGAGCAATAGGACCCAGAATACTAGTATCAATATAGACTAAACTTCTTAGACTGTCAATCTTAGATATATCACCATGCAGTTCTGTAACTATAATGAATTCTCATTAGGAATAATGTCTTTTTTTGACCATCAACTAACCATTACATTTTACATACAGCATAAATCTAAAATGCACAAAGTTTTAGTGCAACACCATAACGCTATAAAGTTGCATAAATCAGGCATTGAAAAACGTTTCCATCGATATATCCGTATTTGGTTTCAAGTAATATTTAACAACACCCAATGGAAACAAACACATAACTGTCTTGTACACCATGTATGAAAAGAAGAATGCCATAACAACAAATGTTCTAAGTTTGTAAACCTGACTGTGCAGGTCGTCAGGAATGTGAAAAACAGGTTTTGGAAACTGGGGCTGTATTCCACAATTACTACAATGGTGTTGTTGTGGCATTGGCTGTCATAGGCAACTGATGCGAAATAGTAGTGCTGTAAATAAGGGCGTATACGATCATCGTTTGAGTGTAATATGACGTGAGGGAAGCCTCAAAGCCTCAATGTATTCTCGGACAGCAGGTACACTATAACCCCATTCATGAACCGCAGGACAGAAGTGGATCTAGAGAATATTTACATTAATTATTGGTAAATTATTCTTATAGTTAGTTTGTGTTATCGACAGTGCTTACCGATGGGAAATGGGGAGTATGGCAACCTTGGACTTTGCAATCGTGTTTTGGAACCTGCAGCTCGAATGGAATACCAGTAAATGGCTTTGAAAGGAGAAGCAGAAGCTGCAATAATCCGGCACCCAGCTTTGGTGGAAAGTCCTGTCCAGGAATATCAGAAGACAGACGATTCGTAGATTGCAAAAAACCAGCATGCATCGGTAATTATATATCTTTTTTAGTATTGTAATGCTCTTGTTCTCGCATGTGGTTCTTTTCACGGATTAACTACCCTTACGTTTTAATTTGAGAATTCCGGGGTGTGTTGAGGTCGTCAGCCACAAGCAAACTCAAACATATTACTAAGCAGTAAGCGAAGATGTGACGGTAAACACTTGCTGACATCCGTTGCCAACAATGCTTACACATTAAAACGACAACAAATTAACATACACATATAAAGGCATCCTGCTGGTAATGCACTGAATGTGAGCACAAATGCAACGTACATTCACTTTGCCTACTGAAGAACCCAGAGTGACAGAAACCTACCAATGTCCACTACTTTTGCTACAAATCTAGTACTAGGAGATGTGATGTCTTGCAGGAGTGCTGGTTATTATTCTGTTGTTGTTTTTTAGTCTGTATGAGATCAAATCGAATATTTGCCAGTAGGCTGTTGCATTAATCAATTATTGGTATGCCGAGGGATAGAGTGATGGTGATTAAGCTCCACGTAAAAGAAATGTCATCTAATATTTCTAAGCTGTAGGAAGTAGACTCCGATAACGATTGCTATGCGCTTCCATAGTGGGTCAAGAATAATTCCAAGTTCATGGACTCATTGGAAAACTTGATATCAACGTCACAAACTTGTATGTGTAATAAGTAGTCCAGTTTTTCTAATCCTTGCGGATAGTCAAATAATATGTGTTTCCGTTTTATCATTATTTAACTTGAGCATGTTAAATGTAGTCATGTGTACATTACATTCAGAGAAAAAGATTTGACTTTGAAGATCTTGTCAAATATTTTGAAAGCTAGTCAAATTCATTTTTGTGGGGTTCAATTGTAAGGGATGATCTGATTATGCGACTTATGCAGGGAACTGGAACGGAAACCAGCAATAATAATATTACCATCGTAGGTTTTGTAAATTGGAGCTTCATAATTACTACAGAATTGCGATATTGGACTTTTATGTGGCATCGATATATTATTAATAATTAGAATCAGCAAACGATACTACCCCAATCATGCGTCCTGTATTCCTGGTGTAAATACCGGTATCATTCGTGATATGCAGTACAAAGGTAGATATAGATATATTTATTTATCTTAATCATTGGTCAATTGTTCATATATTTGGTTTGTATTATTGCCACAGCAGGAGCAGTAGATGGGAAGTGGGGAGACTGGCAACCTTGGACTTTGCAATCGTGTTTTGGAACCTGCAGCTCGAATGGAATACCAGTAAATGGCTTTGAAAGGAGAAGCAGAAGCTGCAATAAGCCTGCACCCAGCTTTGGTGGAAAGTCTTGTCAAGGAATATCAGAAGACAGACGACTCGTAAATTGCAACAAACCAGCATGTACCGGTAATTATAAACCTTTAGTAAAGTCAACCTCTTGTTCTCGCAGGTGGTTATTTTTCACGGATTAACCACCCTTACGTTTTAAGTTGAGAATTTCGGGGGTGCGTTGAGGTAGTTAGCCACAAACAAACTCAAACGTGTTACTAAGCAGTAAGCGAAGATCTTACGGTAACCACTGTCTGATATGATGATCGCATCCCTGATCAACACTGCTTACACATTAATAGACAGCAATCATATAAACGGTATCCACATATATTGATGTTCCTAATGGAATAAATTAACGTACATTCACTTGGCCAACACTTAAATATGAATATATGTTGAATACAATTATATTGTGATAAGAATAAATAGTTGTTCAATAAAGCACGTAAATACAGTTTAATGAAGTGATTGAAGAACTATCTTTCATTTAGCTGAATGGAAACCAGACGCCACAATACTGGTGAATACCAGCAACGTATACCACTGTGTGTATAGTACATTGATAAACATACGACTAGGAATTAAACTGTTATTTATTTGGAATGAAACAGCATTATAGTACTTGGACAGTGCTACAACCTTACCTTTTAGGATAGACTAGTGATAAACCGTGGTAGCCCCTTTGGTGCATTATGTTTACTTAATAGTAGGATGAGACAGTAATGTTTACAAATACTAAGACAGTGGCATATTACCTTATATCATCGGTCAATTGTTCTTATATTTTGTTTGTATTATTGACACAGCAGGAGCAGTAGATGGGAAGTGGGGAGACTGGCAACCTTGGACTTTGCAATCGTGTTTTGGATCCTGCAGCTCGAATGGAAGACCAGTAAATGGGTTTGAAAAGAGAAGCAGAAGCTGCAATAAGCCTGCACCCAGCTTTGGTGGAAAGTCTTGTCCAGGAATATCAGAAGACAGACGACTCGTAGATTGCAAAAAACCAGCATGTACCGGTAATTATATACTTTCTATTTAAAGTAAAGTACATGCACTCTAATCATTGAACAGGTCAAAATAACATTTCACGACTACTAGTTCCAATAATGCTACGTATTTAACAAATAATAAAATATGAAAAGATTGAAAATCAGTGGGATATGCGGAAACTGTAGCTGGTCACGTATATACTTGTGTAGACACATCAAATGTACCTACTTTCATGTAAAAATACGTTTACCATGAAATATGTAAACAAATCCATTATTGTATGTCTTTACTATTATTATTATTATTATTAATGTTATTAGTTCAATTGGAGTTTCACTATTCTTTCACTTATATCACGGCTTGTCAAGTTATGGCAGGTGGAAACCCGCAACATCCGTAGCGCTGAGCGTTGCAGTAAACCTGCACTGTTACAATTCGTGTATTGCAGTCAACGGAGGCTGGGGTATCTGGAAGCAATGGACCGAGTTCAGTTGTTCTGCAACATGTGGAGGAACTATTCCAGGAACATTCTCCAGAACGAGAGCTTGTGACTCTCCTTCTCCTAGTAGGAATGGTCTCCCATGTCCAGGAAGTGCAACGGAAAATAAATCAGCCTTCTGTACAAAACCAGCTTGTGTAGGTAAATGGACAGACAAGAACAACAGCCCTTGGACATATGAGGGATATAATACCGGAATGGGTATGCTACTGTGGTGGCTGAGGAATAGAACAGGGGAATTGGTATGTTACTGTAGTGGCTGAGTGATACAACACGGGAATGGGTATGCTACTGTGGTGGCTGATGGATATAACACTGGAATGGGTATGTTACTGTGGTGGCTAGGATATATGCCACTATGTTGGATAAGATTTATGGCAATTACAATGCATTAGAAATAGATTTGCAGGAAAATGCAAATCAGCCTAGCTGCTTAAATATCTTGGAAAGCTGGTCGACAGTGATGTCCTTACTGTGATGGCTGAAGGATATAACACGGGAATGGGTATGTTACTGTGGCGGCTGAAGGATATAACACGGCAATGGACATGCTACCGTGGTAACTGAGGTATATAATACGGGAATTGGTATGTTACTGTGGTGGCTGAAGGATATAACACGGGAATGGGTGTGACACTGTTGTGGCTGAGCGATAGAACACGGGAATGGTTACTAGTATGTTACTGTGGTGGCTAGGATATATGCCGCTATGTTGGATAAGATACGTGGCAATTAGAATGCATTAGAAATAATTTACAGGCAAATATACCTCCTCCCAGCTTAACACTCTTGGAAATCTGATGGATAGTGATGTCCATTTATGCCTCCGTCTATCTCTCATTATATATATATATATGTATCTATCTATCTATCTATCTCTGTCTCTCTCTCTCTCTCTGTTTGTGTGTGTGTGTGTGTGTGTGTGTGTGTGTGTGTGTGCGTGTGCGTATCTTCGTATCTGCATTTATCATATCAGTCAAAGGTCACCGAGCTAAAAGAAATGCAAAGCACATGCACTTAGCATCCATGTAATCGCTTGTGTACCTCCAAATACTAGTATCTTTTCACCACTGTATGATAGCTAAAATTCCATTCCAGTTTACATATCCGGTAAAACCCGAATAATTACGTGGGAATGTAAAATGGGCGTGCTACTGTGGTAGCTAGGATATATGCCACTATGTTGGGTAAGATACGTGGCAATTATAATGCATTAGAAATACATTTACAGGAAAATACAAATCCCCCCAGCTGAAAACTCTTGGAAAGCTCTCTATCTATCTATATATATATTTTTTTCTCTCTCGTTCTCTCTATCTCTCTCTCCCTGTGTGTGTGTGTGTGTGTGTGTGTGTGTGTGTGTGTGTGTATTTGTCTGCCTGTGTGTCTGTTTGTATGTTTGTACATTTATGTTTCTTTATTCGTGCTTGATTTATTTTTCTAGAACTGGCTTTGTGTACTTTCCTAAGTTGTTACTATTAATGTATTGCAGTGCACGGCGGATGGGGTATCTGGAGGCAATGGACCGAGTTCAGGTGTTCTGCGACATGTGGAGGAACTATTCCAGGAATAGTATCCAGAAGTAGAGCGTGTAACTCTCCTTCTCCTATTGGGAATGGTCTATCCTGTCCAGGAGATACAACAGAATATAAATCATCCTTTTGTACTAAACCAGCTTGTGTAGGTAAGTGGACGGAAAACAGCATGCAAAGTTTGGGCATGAACTCAAATCTAGAACAACAGTAGCTTCCCATATCTGTATTAATTTGCAACATAATACTATTGCTTCTTGGTCTATAGAATATATTATACTAGCTAATTGAAATTTGACTGTGTGTGTGTGTAACATTCTATCTACCAAAAGGCAAACAAACACTTCTATAAAAGCGCGATCCACCAATAGCACTGCACATCTAACCAGCAAGTATCAATAAATAACTTAATTTTCTAACATTACAAACTTAAAGGCATACAATCAATCACAGATTAAGTTGTCGTTTTGGACAAAATTAGAGTTTAAAAATTGCAAAGCACATGTACTTAGCATACATATAAATCGCTTTTGTACTTCCAAATATAATTTCACCGCTGTAGGAGGATAGCTAAAATTCCATTGCAGTTTACATTTCCGGTAATACCCGAATAATTACGTGGTAATGTACTGTAATATTTGAATCGTCTATAGTCTAATGAACTAAGGGAATAACTTTAATAATTGAACACAGTCAAAATCACTTTTTACGACTACTGGTACCAATAAAGCTACATAGCTATAAATATTTTTTTTTTTAAATATAATATGAAAATATTGAAAACCAGTGGGATATAGGCAAAATGTAGCTGGTTACCCAATATACTTGTGTAGACACATTAAATGTAGATACTTTCATGTAGAAATACGTTTGACCATGAAATATGTAAACAAACCCGTGATTGTAAGGCTTTATGTAAGTCCCAAGTAAACTTACCAATTATTGAACCAACTGTAAATCCACTGCAGTAACCTTGCCTGTAGTTGGGTGAATTGCTATGCTCAGATATCTGAGATATATACCAGTAATTTTGCATTATGGAAGTTCATTAGTTCAAATGTCAGATATGCCGTAAATATAGAATATTAAACAACAGCCTCGCACATGTCACCGCGTAGGTTATCACCAGAACCGTTAAACCGGATATGTCTTAAAAATAGAATTTGACCCACTTATGCTCGCTATTTGTTCACACGAGACACCAGCCAAAGATAGTAAGAGTGGTACCACCATATATATACCCCCCACACACACGACTATATATTGATATGTGATATTACACTAATTAGATAACTCGGAACAGTTATGACATATGTGATAACTCACCTAGTAGTTTAATAACACCCAGAATTTAGCTAGGTATTAGACTATGGGATAATGATAGTGGCACTTACTCCCTCTCTTGGTAGTCATTTTTTATTTGGTTCATGGTGCTAGTTTTAAAGGTGTGTACTAGAATCGGCTGTAACACACTACTATCAGACATTGAACCTTGTTTAAATTGTGGTTTAGAGCCGCTTTCAAGATTCTTTCACTTATATCACCGCTTGTCAGAGCAGGAGGAAAACCGCAACATCCACAGTGCTGAATGTTGTAGTACTAGTAAACCTGAGATCACCGGCTGGTACTGATAGACCAAGGATGATAACTGGCAGATATATTGATGATCCTTTAGTAGATATGTGATTCAAATTACATTAACTACATTACATTAATAACACATCAGCTGGATGCATTCGGAATTAAGACATTGATGCATTTGTATTTTAGCTGAGTGGCTTCCTTGGAGATCATGGTCTGCTTGTTCTAAAGTCTGTGGGACCGATGGGAAACAGACTCGAACCAGATCTTGTGGTCAAAGTAACCCAGCCCTGGGACGTTGTTTAGGTTCCATCATCGATGAGACTCGATCCTGTACTGGAACTCGCCCGTGCCCAGGTAAGAACTATCTTCAGAAACTACATATATTACATATATCTGTGTGTCCTGGTAAGATCTATATTCAGAATGCTGTTACACAGCGTTAGGAATATATATGTCAAGAAACATTGAAAGCATTCTTGATAAGCTCTGTTCTTGAAGACGTTCCATCAAATATTCCCCTGCTCTTTTAACATATCAAGAAATATTTGAACCTTGGAACGTCTTCCCGTATGTCTAATTTGAAACCAACCAATTAAAACATGCCATTAACAATCCTGATTGCGGGTTGTAACCTAATAGTTGTGAAAGTTGATTGCCAACATGAAAGCTCTTAGTTTTGATAATATTTACCTTCGTTTGTGGGCCGGCAACTGTGTCGAGCAAAGGCTGCACTCGCTCGCCGCCATTGTTGTTGTGACTGACAAAGTAGGTGGAGCTTATACATGTTATGGCGAATCTGATTTGACTATGAGTGCCGACCATATCGCTTTCATCTCGCTGTGCCAGCAAATCTGACGTTTGAAGGCAGGGGGTCTAACATAGGAGTTAGGTCACGTGGCCTAGGGAAGATGAGAATTAGTAACTTAATTTAAAACAAACACTAATATATGTGCTGTTTTCAATGAAGATTGGTTGTCAGTTTTGAAGGATTATTTCACTAAATGAATCGAGCCATTTCCAATAACATCATGTAACCTGGAGTACGTCAATAGATGTAACCTGGCCTCCTGGAGTAACTCAATGGAAATTGCTTTATTGTATTAATGCCAATGCGCATAATGCACGTCTACGAATAACAAGCTTGTAGATTTACATAGTAATAATAGTATTGATTATTGATATATATATATTTGTAATACATTTGAACCGATATTGCGTTCATGAACACTAAATCGACATACGAAAACTTGGATGCAATCGGAATTAAGAGTTAAATGTATTTTCATTTTAGCCCAGTGGCTTCCTTGGGGCCCATGGTCTGCTTGTTCTAAAGACTGTGGGACGGGTGGGAAACAGACTCGAACCAGATCTTGTGACCGAAGTAACCTAGCACTGGGGCCTTGTTTAGGTTCTATCACTACAGAATCTCGAGTCTGTACTGGAACTCGCCCGTGCCCAGGTAAGAACTAGCTTCAGAAACTACATATATTACATGTGTGTAGATCTTTAACATTGAGTACTGTACACTTTAGTTCAGGTGTGTATTATACACACCTGTGTATGTATCTAGCGAAAATATAACTTGGTAATAAATGAAAACGTTAACATTAATTGGCTAATTTGTACTGACAGTTTGCTGTCAACCTCAAATATTTATTATTGCGATCGAATACAGACAATACCGTATAATGTGGAATATCAAAGTGTATATTTCAATTGCAGTTAACGGAGAGTGGGGCAACTGGGGAGAATGGACCACTCCAGCGTGTGGCGGACGATGTGGGACTGGCATTACAACAAAAGTATTCCAAATTCGCCCATGTAACAATCCAAAGCCATCCAATGGGGGCAGAGCATGTGTTGGATCTCCTAGCAACCAAAAAGATGTTAACTGCCCATGTGTTGGTAGGAAAAACACAACATAAGAATCATATACTCCCATTTAATGTACAATCTACCTGTGTTTTACAGTTTAACATTGCTCTGATATATACACTAGGACTGGATGGAAGCATGTTTAATGTTCAGACAATATTGAGAAAACTATTATATGTTTTATTGTACATTATTGTATATTTATTATTGTTGGGTGTTTCATTGGAACCTATTGTCATTGAGCTACATATTAGCAGTATGTATTGGCAAAAACAACAAGGATGGAATTGTTTGAAGGTGTCCCACATGTGGCGTAAGTTGGAGCACCGTTATCATTAAAACATTTTTTTGTGGTTTTATATATACAGAGCAGCAGTAAATAAATCATGGATTACAAAACATTTTCATTAAAAGATATGGAAAGTACATAAGTGAAACACTAACTACTGAGTAATCTAATTCCATTTTCTGTTTTGAAGCTCTCTACATACATTTTCATTGGACACAAGCACATTTTTGAAAATGCCCGTTTGTATTTGTGATATGATTTGCGGGTTAAATTACAATTAGCGTTAAACAATGGTTTCGAATTTCTTTTGCATTTGCCATTAGGCATATACACAAATGTCCTACCAGCTGAGGAGACCATTTTGTTAGTGATTAAATTAGTTATAATATTTATACATTCATTGACATTACCTGTATCGGGGTCCATTTTGGCGCATACATCGCTCACAAATTTAGTATCGAAGTGCTGTGTATATTCGTCTTGTAGCTCCTGCGACCACCTTCTCACTGTTCTGGTGTTGGTACTGCTTATGGCTGTAGTATCGTTTCCAGCATCTAGTGGAGTATTCATTTTAATGTAACATTTAACGGACAGTGTATGTCCGAGTCAAAAATCACATAGGCCTACTATTAAGTCACGAATATGTATGAACAGTGATGCTGAGGCTATACAGTAACACAATGACATTCGCTTCTATTCTATACAGGTCAGCTTACCGCATTGGCATATTCGATCATTAACCATAAAGAGGCTGCTATTTTGTTTCAGTGAGGGAAGGCTAGTCGTACATAGTACATGTACCCTGTATGTTTGTTTCAGCGAAAGACGGTTGGGGCGTCTGGTCACAGTGGGACAGAGAGAAATGTTTCGCCAAGTGTAGAAAGCCTAACCGTAGAGTGCCGGGGTCCAATGTCAGACGACGTACTTGTGACAATCCTTCTCTAGGTTGTCCAGGAGAGAAGCTTCAAAAGACTGACGTGTACTGTGATGAACTCCCGTTATGCCCAGGTAACATGCTCTATAACGAGCTCCGTAAGCCTAAGTTACAGTATATCCATGCCAAGTGTCGAAGTGATATGTTAATTAAGAGTTTAACCAGCACTTTCAAATCGTTCGTACTTCAGTGAACAACCATAATATGACAGTCATTTCTTATAATTTCTAACAAACTAATTTCTAATGGCAGTGATAATTTCATAAACCGTGGCGCATTAATGCAATCAAACTGACATATTTTTTTTTAAGTAGAGCGTTTTCTTAATATATATGATCTGGAAGGAACAGTTATTAAAATAGCATGAAGGTAGGAGTTCGTGAGAGGTACTAGACATGTTCTGAATCTTAAAATGTATATTATACTAGCTGTTTATCGGTGGACAAACTTCTACTACGATGACGCGATATTTAAACGGTTAGGCGTGCTATTATGGAGGCCTTGCATGTGACGTCACGCGCGGTCATGTGGCCTCGAGAGTGGCAAAACATACGTAAGCTGCCACTGTTGCTGTCAGCCTGGGATACAATCTGGTGTATCATTTTATCCATTTATTTGGAATAGCAGTCTTGCACATAGATAGAAGCAGCTCGACGTGCAAATATCGGAGCAGAAATCGGCAAGAAATGTCGGAATATATTACGGCCACCAATTCGTATCGGGTAATTAGTTGTTTATCCAGCGTTTTAGACCATATCATGCATAAACCACATATTTTTGCGGTATAAAGTTAGCTAAATTAAATGTGTTGAATAGAATAAAGCCACATTTGATGAATTTTGTCCGCCCGCACTCGACATTTTTGTGATGAAAATGGCGGTCGCTGTAGGTTTTACATTGGCAGCGTCAGTTTTGGTGTGAATAGTTGTGCCACAGATAAATAATCACATGCAAAGGCCATATTTATTATTGATAAGATTTATATGATTTATATGAGTAAGCTTTGTTTTACATCCTAGTTTTCCAATTAGCGAGTTCGTTTTCCGTAAACGTTCACTGCTTTGCAGCTTAGTCTACCAACCTTTCTATGATGGCCATCTAAATCGACCAACTGTAAATAAATTGTGAATAAATAATCAGTAATGTGTCTCGATTTGTATTCTACAACGTTATATCTGCAAAATATGGGTCCATTTACAACTTAAATCGGTCACCCATCCACAAATCATACGAGCTCGAACGTGCTTCACTTTAACCTGAGCGGTCAGCCGTGCAATATTCGATCTAAAGGCAACAATTAGTCACAAATTAATTATATACAAAGTATTTCTTAGAATAATTGTTAACATAGAACAATGTTTTGCAACAGTCACAAGCATATTTGCAATTCAGAGCCAAACTCCATAACTAATTTAAAAAGTAACACGAGTAAAAACTATTTAGTGATTAAATATTAACTAATTAATGACTAATTAGTAACTAGTTATCAATGGGGCACAGGCGAATCATAAAACCATTTTATATGACATTTTTTAATCATAACATATATTTTATTGCAAAGTACGTTTAAAATATAACTTTTGAATGACGACCATTCTGAATTGCATTTTTGGATATGAAAACATAAATAATTACAGCTTGGCAAACAGAAAATTTGGAATTATCATACCCAAATTATGTATATTCGTGTCCAGTCGTGTCCAGTTGTGTGGCGGTCGTATGACGATCGTGTTCAGTCGTACATGGAAACGTTGGAAAGAACTCGTACGACTGAACACGATCTTCATACGATCAAACACGACTGCATACGACTTTAATATGACCTTCATACGACGGCCATACAAGACTTCCACAAGACCGTCACATGATCTATATTTGAAATTCCAGTTGTGTCACGTCGTTAATTCAAAACAACAACAAGCATGCCTCCTCGCAAATTTCGTATAGAAGCAGGTCACAAAGGCAATGGTGAACCACATGAACCTCTCAATACATGGTTACCTCATAAGGATATACCCCAGGCATCTGAAACCTATTTATATACACATGACCACGTGACAAAAACTAACAAAATCGTATGGATGTAGTATCACGGTCTTGTACGGTCGTATGGTAGTCGTATTAAATTTGTATAGTTCGTATTGAAGTCTTATAAGGTCTTATGGCCGTCGTGCTAAGTCGTGTCACAGACGTAACCGGTCGTATACAAGTCGTATTGCCATCGTTATAAAGAACGTACACCAACTGAATGCGCCGTATGACTGTCGTATGGCAGTCGTACACTTAACACATATTTGCATATTTGCCACGATGCTCCACGACCAATCACGACCTTAAGGTCGAGTTTGGTCGTGTTGAAGTCCTGATAAAGGTCGTGTATGTGGGAAAGTAGCATTAGGGTGTCACATTTTGAGATTTTCCTACCAGTCTATACCAATAGAAACGGGAAGCTGGAATAACATACCCATATGTGAACTCTGTCAAATAAATAATATTGGTGATGAGTACCATTAGGTTTTTTAATTTAAAAAAAACTATGTATATCCCCTCGTATTACCTATCCATCCTAAACTTACGTTCTCTTTTTAGGAGCAA
This sequence comes from Lepetodrilus schrolli, assembly GCA_032361225.1. Taxonomy (NCBI): domain Eukaryota; kingdom Metazoa; phylum Mollusca; class Gastropoda; order Lepetellida; family Lepetodrilidae; genus Lepetodrilus; species Lepetodrilus schrolli. The sequence goes on along the minus strand of JAUTBT010032967.1, from coordinate 4,187 downwards.
GAAACTCATTGTATTGAAAAAATGTATTCTATACTAGTGTCAGGAACACCCTGTCCGTTATTGCCATGTTCCATTTTGTAATTTCCATCTATACCTCATACACAGTACAGAGGTTCTCGGCCTGAGTGAAAAAGGTTCTGTTCTGTTCTGTTCTGTTCTGATGTCTTTTTACATCCGTTTTTACATCGATATGTGGTGTGTACCACTTCAATTTTATTTCTCTGCAGCTGACGGGCAATGGGGCAACTGGGGAGAATGGTCTACGGCTTCGTGTGGTGGACGGTGTGGCAATGGCGTTAGAACAACAGTTGTCCAAACTCGACAATGTGACCGTCCTAGGCCAACTAGTGGAGGGAAACAATGTGTTGGATCTCCTACCCAGCAAAAGGATGCCGACTGTCCATGTAGATGTAAGAAACTAATTGTGTTCCTATTTGATATGACCCTCATCATATGTACCACTTTAAACATCAAGTATTGGTCTTAAATTTAGTGAATGCCTGGATTATGTACATTTTCTAGAATATCAATTAGCATTAAGGTAGTAGGGTGGTAAAACGTATGTGACTATTTTGTATATAAAACTACGTACGGCAACATCACAAAGGAAACATGGATCAAGTATTCCAATTATTTCATGATTTAATAAATACGAATGTTCACGTAAGAATAATGTTTCTTTCTCATATTTTACAACACATCTGTATAGCCAACGGTTTGTGTCGGGACGTGCGTGACAAGAACGGTGTGGGGTACAGATACCACGACACTGACTGTGACAAGTACATACAGTGCTACTTCAACAGTGACGGCAGGGTGTGGGGCGTCATCAGAAGCTGTCCCTACGGACACTACTGGGACCAGGACCTGTTCAGATGTAACTATGCGTGGGCTGTCAACTGTACTATGGGTACGTGTTCTAGTTAGGGAAAGACGCAATTAAAATAGTAGTGTGTAGAGATAGCCAACCTTCAGGTCTCTTAATACTGGAGGCAGCCTAGATGTTCTAGAGAGCAGTGCGTGTCCAAGAGAGGTGAATATCCTAGTCCAGCTCGGAGAGGCTTAATATAGTCTTCTTCTCAACGGAGAAATATATGCTTACGTAAAATGGCACGGGTCTTCCCTCGTTATAGAATTGTTACTAACGTTTACAAGTGTATTATTTAATTACTTTCGACATGCACTATTCTGAATGATCTTGTAGTGTACATCTAGGTTATGTTTTATTCTTTACTGTTCCAGAGAAATGCAACAACGGCTGTATCAGTCACTACCCACTGGATGGTAGCTGCAGGTCGTATTGGTCTTGTGAATCTAAGAAATCAGTGGCAGAGTGTTGTCCAAAAGGATTCCGATACACATCCAGGGGTTGTAAGCCAGACTATTACTGTCAAGACCTTTGCCCAGTGCCATGCTACGGTAATGGTAAGTTGATTGTGATTATTTTAAAGGTAAGCTGACATTTGTATTGCTTTCTGATGTTGCGTTAAAAACAAAAAGCTATGTAACTGCTTTTGTGAAGACGTCTTCCTTTAACGACTGTGTGTTCTGCATCAGGCGTGGTACTATCATAACAACATGCACGTCTCTAGATGACATTATATTAAGAATTGAAGCTACATATACTGTAGCTATCCTTATGTGCGTGGAATATATAATAGCCAAATACAGTAAGCTAAGAGAAAGGAAAGACAAAATAAATCATAAAATATGTGCAGTACCAACTTCAGAAGTACGATGTTTTGACTGTTTATAACTCAACCAAATGAATTAAAGGCCGGAAGATATTTGTCGGGTAACTTTCTACCAACGTTGGGAATTCGGCCTAATGAATCTGGTGCTATTCTTCTAATGCGTCTCCAGGTTCTTGAAAAGTACATGGAACCTGTAAATGTCTGGACAATATTCTAGTAACAGCTACTGGTCCCTAAATATTATACTTTTGTTCTGTATAGATATACATTTTATACATCTGCATTGTTCTAACGACATTTACTTGTAGTTATGTGAGTATGGTAAGTTTATGAGAACATTGTTCGTGTTTCAGACGTGTGCGACAAACAGCCACAGTGGACAGTGTCCACGACATACAGGCAGTGGTCTGGACGTCTGGGCTGGATGGACACAAACTGTCCCGCCAATTCCTACTTCGACCTGCTCGACTGTGCTTGTAAGAAGAAGATCGAAGGAAGTAAGTGCTCTTAACTAAATATAAAATTCTGTAAGCTGCAACTCGTCTACGCGTCACACAAGTAGACCTGTGCAGTGAAATGTGTGTGTGTGTTCCGTACAGTTGCCGATGTCAAGTTTGCTATGATGCAATACATTATTATTCTAAATAGTACTGTTTCTGTGTTATTTCAGAGAGCTGTGATCCAAAGCTGTCCCTTACATTCAAATCATCGGAAACCCAACTGAGTGTCAACTCTGGTGTCTTGAAATTGGAGAAAGTCAACTTTCAAGGGGATGTGGCCATATTTAACAACAGCAAGATTGACGCCAAATTCACGATGTCACCTGCCGCAAATTGTTGTCCTGTAGTAATCGTGGTGCGTTATAAAGAGGGAGCAAAGGGAAGAATCCCACGACAAGTCCTGGTCAGCGGAAACAACTGCAGAGATAAGGACACCCTCGTTATTGCACAAGAAAACGATAATGTGATCTTTGAAATATCATCCTGGTATGGAACAAAAACCAAATTATCAGTGTCCACAAAGGTATGCGAAAAACATTTTATTCATGCAGACCTGTATATGCTTTCCGAATAAAACGTGACAATATGAAATTAGTATAATACACAAAGAACAAAAAGTAATGCATTATTAATAGCAGAACTCTTGACCATGAAAGATGGAAGGTAATGACTTCTGTAGTGAGATAATCTGCTTACATATTTAGTTTAACAAGAGCTACCTGTAGAATCTTGTTCTCGTGTTATTCTTGTTCCACCAAAGACCAGAGAAGTATGGGATAAACTCAACGACATAGAGTATGATTGTGAATAGTTTGTCATGCCAGACATATGGTAGATGTGCTTTCGTCAGTACAGGGATGCTTTAATGGTTACCAGATGGAAATAATGAATATATTATATGTATTATTTCCCATTATTTACTCATTCCTAAAATTAGTCCTGCAACATATATTGTTCCAGGGTTTCCCAGTGTCTGAGTGGAAAGAAGCCATCATGATGTACAATGGGAACATGTTGGTGGGAATAACCAAGTCAGCAGGAATGAGATACCTATCTCAAAGATACGGTATGTATTTGATTCCAGAAGGAATTTGATGAGACACTGTTCGACAAAGGTGTTCAATAAAAGTATATTAATTGATTGTAATGCTACAGGTATGTATATTATATGTGTTAAAATGCAGAAACCCTTTAAATAATTTGAATGGTGATAATGAGCTATTATTTTTAATATTCCTCATTTTCCAAGCGCAATGTTATGAAATAAACAGCCCAATGCTGTATGTGACATTCAATAATATCTGATATTCAATAATACAAATAGGATGTCCTTGCCAGAACTATAAACAATGTAATTCCATTCAATTTAAATGCTGAACGGAAATTCGCTAAAGATGCCCTCAAAATATTGCGCTGTCATATATAATATAAGTCGTACGTTATCAGATACTCTAGAAATCAACACGCTGTCCGATACTCTAGAATGCATTACGCTGTCAGAATCCCTAGAAAACATTACGCTGTCAGATACTCTATAAAACATTACGCTGTCAGATACTCTAGAAATGATTACGCTGTCAGATACTCGGAATAGTACGTGTAGGCATTCGTGCCTGTAGTAATAATAAAATTCTGTTTTATCAACGAATCATAATTCTACTATCTTGCATTATAATTTCATATGCGGTGCTTTGAAGGGTGGTATATCGAGGGAGCACTGTATAATGTGAATTTCCTGTATTCCAGCTCCTCGCAGTAACATACTAGAGTGTGGCCTAACACTGGGAACAGATGTCTCGAGAGCCGCTCCCTTTATTGGACAGATGGACTCGGTCAGTATAGTGTCACGTGTACATAACGGGAAGGGGGCGGGTGGTAGCGCAGTGGTAGAACAGTTGGACTTCGGAGCCAAGGTTACAGGTTCAAATCCCGCCCCGGGGGCCCGGCATCAATGTTCGCGAAAGTTACCTTTCTGACGCGATATTGATAGGAT
>JAUTBT010032956.1:0-18492 GCA_032361225.1 Lepetodrilus schrolli | reverse complement strand
TGCGGGTTTCCTCCTGCCCTAAACTGACAAGTTGTGATATAAGTGAAAGAATCTTGAAAGCGACTTTAAACCCCAATCAAAAAAAAAAAAATAGAAGAAAGATACTTCTTCTGGGTTGTCGTTCGAGTAGCCATTATGTAAGGCGACTTTATATGCCGACAGTTGGCTATTCCAAAGACCATGTACGCCATATCATATCATTTCCTTATCATCCTACTATATCAAAACGATACAAATGTTGTGTTTGAGAAATAATTACAATAAATGAATAATTTAATCTACAAAGCGATACTTCAGCCATACCTTGAACGCTAAATTACTATAAAACGGATGTAAAATGGCATTTTATACCAGCTAATAAAAGCAATGTGTTATATGATAGGGCATACCATAATGGCATGTGGAACCCTTCAATGCCTAAAATGGCATATGTCATACCAATATCTATCGTGCCTAACGTATATCGTGCCTTTGCTAGTAGTGCATTGAATTAGATATAATTCAAACTTAATAAGCCGCGGCTGTCTTCAATCTGTAAAACTGGCATTATGACGTTTTCACAAAACAAGACAGGCGAGGCTTATTAAATATTAATTAATAGTAGTTTTATACTCGGTGGAAATATGCAGGGAAGATTGCGATGAATTTACTGTACACAATTAACAGTCAATTGTCTCATCGGGTTAGTCTGCAACAGCCATGGCTCCTGCGCATTACTGTAGCATTTTTTAAAAATCTAATTTTGTCCTCCCTCCATTATCAAATACATGTACTTGCGTGGATACAATCACGCGCAAAATTACAACTCATTTTCTCATCTCACAAGTATACTACGAATCTCTTAAAGTGCGTGTTCTTACTTCCAAAAATGCTGTTTTCGACTTTCAAGAGGCAAATTTGCATTTTTTAAAGTTTCATGTCTTTAGGGTGCCTAAGAAATTGACAGAAGTCTTGAGGCGTAGTAACACAATTCTCAATGGTATGCAAACAGGCATGACACATCACAATGTGTTTATGCGCCACTTGTCTCTGAATGGTCGAGGCGGGGATGCCGCTCTGAGACTTCTTGTAAGCAATTGTCAGATACATCGACTCAAGAATCTCAAATTGTTTTTATTACTCTCATGGCTTCCCTGAAAAGGACAGCGTGTCTATCCGAGAACAGCGCTAGTTACAGGAATGAAGCACACTGACAAAATTGAATAAGTCAGTTTCAAATTCTGAGGTGACGCACAAAGGTGTTACTTTGAATGACGGGGTAATGGGTTGGGCGCACTGGTCGGTACAAGGGGACAAATTTATCGGTTATTGGGATCGTTCAAAGTTGCAGACAGGACTGGACTTTGATGTATGCGTCACTGGATGATGAACTCACATCTACTATAAATATATTTTACTCTGAGAAATCTGATATATCAACAGTCGCCTTCATTATGAAGACAAAATCAAGAACATGGATCGAAGACCACTTTGTCAAAGTTGACCTAACTTTTAAACAATCGATTTTAATAAACGAGAATTCTTTGGAGTAAGTCAAAGTTATACGACGTTTTCCAAAAGTTTTCCCCTCGAATTGGAGGCGGGATTAACACCCACGTGAGATTTGTTTTGTAAGCAATTACCTACTAAGTATCCACCAGGGACGGCAGTGGTACTTGTGTGCACAACGCGTCCATGTATCCACAATGGACATGTAGGGGCGGATACGGAAATTTTGTAGAAAGTTATTTTACGTTCTACCTACAGGGTGTGATATATATAGCCTATATGACCAATGGTTTCAAATCCAGCGAGGTTGTGTCGGGTGTGTATTATCACATTATTATTATTATTATTATTATTAAAAATAAATAAATACCAGTAAAAGAAATGGGTGCGCACCCCTTGAAACCCCTCTCTGTATCCGCCCCCTGAAATTTACCAGGATTCGAAACACGACCCATTGTGAGAATACTAATATAAGGATCTAATTACCGAGTCGCATGTTCTTTCTAATTTTAAAGACCTTTTAAAGACATTTTTAAAAGACACATATGAATCACAGATTACCATTTTCAGGTGACATTTTCTTCAAAGAAATAAATGACTTCGTTAAATTTAACGTAAATTTAATTAAATGTCAATAAAATTCAATTTTAGAAGTGGAAAAGGGCGTTAAATACGATTAACATGATCAATATGACATATACACGCACCGTATGTAATGCATAAGTTTATATTTCATATTAATGCTTTCTTCAAGAACTAGTCGCACTGAAGCATGGCAAGTGCTCGTATATAGCATTACATTCCAAGACACGGAAGTAACCAAAACAAATCTTGTCAACGACTGGAAAGAGTCTTACTGGTACGATCTAGACAAAGAATGTATTTCACCGAGTTGAGAGTTAACAAAACACGATGAGATGTTTTCAAATTCTTTTTAACACTCGTTTCAATCGTGTTTCAACTATATGCATTTGGTCTGGGTTGATGTCGAAGGATTTATCTGCAAGATACAGAATGGTACAGATAGCATTCGTTGCCGATGGTAACATGTGTTGGCATTGAATAATGGAATTGGGAAATGAAAGTAATGAAGGTGCCGTCTCTTTCTGATCTATCATTGATGTCTTCAAGTATGGCGCTAGCTGAACGTCGTCGAGATTGAAGCGTTGGTGTCCCCTTGAAAATCAAGGTGAAGAAAAAGACCAATTGAATGCCGTGTTACGAAATAGATTTGAAAAGTTACTTGAATTGAAATGTTAGAGATAATGACGGTGATTTACATTAGTGTCATATACAAATGTTGCTTTCATGCTCTTTGACATGTTGCACTGAACATGTCCTCCACATTATAAGGTAGAATACATATTCAATGCTAATCAATGCCAGTGCAACGTGGATTTATTTATACTTTTTATCTCATTTCGACTCGATATTACAAGTTAGTTGCACTATATAAAAGTCTCAGTGTTAGCATTGTGCTATGATAGTTTTCAATGGTGGTTACGTATAGCGGTCTTGCCTCAAAATCAATGTTAAGAGAAAAGAGATGTTTAGCGGCAGTGTTGAACAACATTCCTTAAATGTAAATCTTCACATTGAACCAGGATGTGAATATGTTTGTACCTCCCCCTTCCCTACACCTCATCCACGGACGTCATGTGAATAAAGTAATAACCTATAGAATGTCATAAATGTCCATCAATGATATTGATGAGCTAAATATATCTGATAAATATTCCAGGGTTGGCTTCTAAACTAGACTTTATGCCTTTTCTGTACTTATCGCTGGTATATGGAATGCATTGGATGACGAAAACAATAATCAGCGGAAATTTACTCGTCTACACTCGCCATCGTTGCTACTTGATATTCAGGACTCTGTTTAAGGGCTTTCATTGTTGCAAGTCACCAGATATGGCGCCGAGTGGCGATCCAAAAGTGGTTTCTGCAGTTGATGAACGTCCTCTCAGCGTGACCATTGACCGCCAACACATCTTAACTGCAGCAGATATTGCTACTAGAAGATGAAGTGGATCTAAAAATTATGGAAATGCGCCGTTTGTGTTGATGTGACCGTAGGCAGGCGATAAAACAAGATTTCGGCGTCGGGCAGAACCATGAATGGGTGTAAATATATCGAGACTCGCATTACCATCTAACTCGGGCAATATTGAAAATCTATAGTTCATGGGACCAATAATTAATATTCTCAATATTCCTAACGAAAAATTGTCGACGAGACGGTACTCTCTAATTCCGTATCCGCCCGGTACTCTCTCGCACCTATCTGATTTCCGCCAGCGTAATGATTTCATCCCGTGTGATGCAAACACATCTTACCCAATCACCGTCAAAAAGCAACAGGAAGGGTGCGCGCTTATGAAAATAGATCAAGCTTCTGCGATCCCTAGCCTCATCCCCGAGTTACTCAGGCACAGTCAATCGCCCCAAGCGTCAAGTGGCATATATTTACACGGATATAAGGGATTTCCGGCCAATAGGGACCATTATTCAACCAACCCCATTAAGTCACCTTCGGTATGATCTGCCAGTATCTGACACACTGTGCTGGAAGTAGTTCCTAACTACTCGCAGTAGCAATGGTAATATCGGCTATATCAGGCATGTAATTTGATATTAATATCTTCACGACATAAATACAATAGTTGTCCTACCTTTACCAATGTAGAGCCCTGAATTGTAATAATCGACTAAAATTGTAACACCTGTCCTGAATTGTAATAAAAACTGTCCTGAATTGTAATACCTAAAAAAAATACCCGAATTGTAACAAAGAAATGCCTTAAATTGTAATACATGTAATTAATCGACCTGAATTGTAACACAAAATTGCCCTGAATTGTAATAATTCCAACTGACTCGAATTATTACAGGTTTAGTATCTCAAGTTGTAATACCATTAAATGATGAACACTGCTTTGTTTTGAGTAATGCCTATGCCTGACTTGTATACATATTTCGAACCACCATTCCACCATTCGTCGTTACCTATTTCAAGAAAAATGTTGAGGTTGTACAATTCAAGGCAGTTTTTATTGCAATTCAAGGTCATTTTTGTTACAATTCCGGGGGGAAATGTTGAGGTAGTACAATTCAGGGCAGTTTTTATTACAATTCAAGTCAGGTGTTACGATTTTAGTCGATTATTACAATTCAGGGTCCTACACCTCTCTTGTTTTAAACTTATATCTTAGTATGTTTGTTATTCATTTCTATCATTGTTATTTTTAGTTTTATTTGCTTCCTGAATACCTTCCAATAAAAATACATCTCCGGAAGTTTGTTTTAATTAGAAAAGCAAAATACATGTATGTGTCATTTGATAGTAATGATAGTTAATGATACTATTAGTATGTACAGTGACTTTGAAATAACCAAATAAAAAAGGACCCAGTGCGTAGCTGTGAATTTGCTTAACGATATTAGATAATGCCAGTACTACAGTAGCTCACGTTGTCCAATATTTGGAAGCCGCCATATTTTTAAATACGTACATGATTGGTGTCCCCTTGATATGATATATTCACCATGAAGATACACAGTAATATTAATCAGTTAATTTATGGCATTATTTAAAGAAATACTTTTACTTTTATAAAAATGATCGAACTTAGTATACTTAGGCAAAGTATGCCAGAAATATCAAAATCAAGGACAACATCGCAAATATTCCTTCCACATGTCATTATATTAAAATATATTCTGAACCTTGTATCCAGTTGGTTAAAACCAAGGAAACTGATTGCTAAAAGTCGCGCCTTATCACGACTCTTTGAAGTGTTATCAGCGCGCGGCGTCTTTTTTTTGGGTTTTAACAGATATTGTATCCAGAGATCAAACTAAAACTATGGAAGAGCTGTTTGCAGCGCACACACTTTCCATCACAACACCATGTTAGAAGTACATTTCAAGATAAGCATATGTCAGGTGTGGTATTTTATTGAAAATATGCGATGATAAATTACAAGTGGTTACTGTCACGTAAACTAATGAAAAATGTCAGTTGCTTATATTTCACATTGCTATGTTTGTATTAAACAGAATTTAGGCAAACTTCTAATTCGTTAGTCTAAGTTATGGGCAATTATTAAAATTTGACATGTTAGACCATAATCGCTCAGTATATTAGACTAACAATTCTACAGTTACTACCCGACCAGGCCGGCATGTGACACTTTTCACATAGAATTCTGAGGGGTGTTGACAAAGAAAAACCATAACTATTAGAGAGATTTGAGACTATAAAATAATTTATCTTACAACACGCAAGGAGATATGGCCATTATTCAATCTAATTCCTGTATTTGACATAGGTATGATGTTTTCGTATTTGAATATAATTCACATGCCGTATTTATAAATCATAATCGAATGCAGGTTACCTTAATATTGATCTTGAATTTATAATCTTGCAGTAGCCAGACCGTGGACATTGAGGGAGGAGCAAGGATCCAGCCTCAACTGTTGTGCTGAGTACAGTTACAGGTTGAAATACTACTGGCTGTTGCAATGAATGCATTTTTTTTTACTCGTGTATAGATTTTAGTGCAAGTTTGACTGAGTAGTATATTATTCACCCCGATGGTCTCTTCTGAAGGAAATACGATATACATAGCACTGTTTTACTGTTTTTCTTGGTGGAAACATACACATTCCCTTCGAGCAGCATGGAGGGAATATACATGTCTAAAAAAATATTCGGTTAGTTAGAATTTTAAAATAACACCAGGCCCCCGTTTCACAATGGCAATGCCCTCCTAACTATTTAGGAGCTCCTAAAACAGTCCTAAGAGTTGTCACCTCGTAACAAGTGTTTCACGACGACGTCACAAGTCTTATCGCTTCTTAAATCGGCATCTAAGGAGGTGATAAACTGGGTCATAAACGGGGTGATAAACGGGGGCCTCGGCTTTCCTGTACGAAATGACGTAATTATAAACAGTAGCATTCTTCGATTTTAACAATAGACTACACCATTGTTAATAAGGCTCGAGTCAAGTTTACCTCATCCCCGAAACACCAGCCATTATGTCTACTTACCATCCGTCAAATATTTACCTTAGAGTTACGCCGTTTCATAAGGCTATTGTAAGGCGAGCGCACATAATATTTAGGCACAGTGTGAAGACCATTTTGTATGTGTTTAATGGTATACTATGTCAATGAAATTACATAAATAAACTGCAATGTATACATTACGTACATAATTTTGTTGTTATGACATGCCGTCTGAAAGACCGTTATTGTGAAATAGTTATAGGTCACGCTCTTAATGCGAAATTATCGCCTAGACAACATGCATGCATACACACGTGCACACATCCTATCATAGCCAGGGTATGGAGTACATATATAGAACAGGATTCCTTCGAAGTCCTTCATTAACTAAACAAGCCTATTATTTTCAAGGCTGCAAATTTGAGGCAGATAAGCATAGGCTAATGTCTGGCAGCACGAATGCATCATCGCTCAGCTGACGGTGCAGACACACCCGCTCCACTCACCCACTCTCCCACTCGCCGCGGTTTAATGATATCATACAGCGAAATGAGACATCTTTTAAAGAACCTGATGAGATTGAGGGAGAGTGTTGTCCCTGTGAAGCGTAATTTACCAAACCCTCAGCATGTCTTAATTCCAGCGTTTTATAGTTCTAGACACTTAATATCTGGTTTAATTATGTGGGAAATACCAAGACCTGATTCATGTGGAATTGAGACCACGTATGTAACACGCGATCAATACAAGTCTGACTATGCTCTGTCGAGATAAGACAAGGTAAACTATATAAACACGCAATTGCATGTTGTGAAAATCAATAATTTGTTAAAATACCATGCGAAATGGATGGATCTCATGTTATAGGGGAGGTTATAGTTGAAGACATACTTGGTTGGTTCTAATGTAGCCCGTAAACTCTTTAGAGTACATATATCGAGTAGGTCTGATCTATAATGTTTAAGCCAGGATTGTCAGCATTAACGGCGAGAAGGGTACATGTTTCTCTGGCGGAGAATGCATACAATCCAATGAATGTGTATGACTATACTGTCAGATCGACGTCCAGGGCGAAGCTAACACAAACGTCCCTACTGTGACGTCTATACAATGAATTTAAGCATTGGCCGCTTATTTTTAATATAAGACCTATCAGTTACCCCCTCCACTTTCCCCCACAACTAACCCATATGTAGTTTACTCTATTTATGTCTTTTCTTACTAATTCTGGTAAAGTGATGTGATAAGATCCGAAAATATGTCATTATTCGGACTTCCGCTGATATCGTACGACAATAGTGTGGCGTTATACATTAATTACTTTTATTTAATTCAATATGAATATAATATTCACGTGTATTTATAACTAACTATAGAGTATATTCAATGTATTTTTATTTCACAGTGAGAATAACATGTTGATGGGACCTGTTGATATGTATGTCAAAATGTATGCACAGTTTGATTTTGTTAATTAAACAGACAGGCATCAATGTATATGTGACAATATATAGATGACTTACAACATTTCAATTAAAGTATTCATTTATCGCCTTCGCGGTGATATCTGGTGAAGAGGAACAGAAACTGTATCCCGTACCCACACCCTCCAACACTCTCACCCTCCACTCTTACCCCTACACCAACTGCCACCCACCCTCACCCACCCACGACACCCACACCATGAACCAATCACTCTGCGGCGTTCGCGGCTATTTCCTGACAGCTGTATAACGTGTCCTGTTCCTGACAGCTGTATAACGTGTCCTGTTCCTGGCAGCTGTATCATGTGTCCTGTTCTCATTCTCGTCAGTATAGTCCTGTTTAGTCCCGCACGATACCAAACGATCATTTCCCGACTCTATCAGAGGGGAATGTCTTCAATGAGTTCTACTGGGAATTGTGCACTTATCACTGGTAGATTCCGCTTAGTGTGATAACAGTTTAGTCCCCGAACATCATCTGTTAGTGCAATGACAGGAGTAATATCCCTGATGAATTAAATTCTGTGTAGTGTGACAGTTAAATAAGGGTCATATTTCTACGTCCTTGTTTTCAATTGATGTCAAGATTTCAAATCAATCATTCGGACAATTAAGACTGTTCTCCCTTTTATTTATAAAAATAAAATGTTGACGTTCTTGGATTTCGAAATAGTTCATTAAAACTTGAGAACATTTATCCGGACAAAAACGTCAAATAGCGGAGGTAAAAACGTCAATGTGTTGGTAAGCTATGCTGTACGTCAGACATTTTATAATGGATAAGCCACGTGGGAAATCACAGGCTTCTTAGAATACAAGAACGTATAACAGAATTTAAGCATTCTATTTTCATCCGTTATAAAATATGTGTTAATTATTTAAAATAAAATTAGCAGATTAATACTGTTATAATTATATTAAAACGCTAGTATAGCCCGAATAAAACCCATTTTATGCAAACCAGGGTGAACAACTATCACTGTACATGCAAGTACCTCCTATAAAACATGAAAACCTCCGTGCCGTAGTGCTTATAGCGTTGGCCTAGAGAGCGTTAGGTTATGTTAGTTGTTCTATCTTGTCATACCAAAAGACGTTATGGTGGTCACTCTGCCTAGCAATTCTTAAGAAGGAAAAGCCAGTTCATTGGGCCAAACTCGGTGACGGTGCTACCTCAGATATTGGTAGAGGAACGAACTAATATTTCACTCTCAATTAGATTGAGGTACATCACAAGACAGTGTAGCCCTTAATACAAACTAGAAATAGAAGGAAATCGAGATATTAAGTTTACTGATACATTGACATTGTGGCACTGGTTCATTCAAAACTCCTGTAATCAATTTTAACACCTTATATATTCGCTCACTCACTCTCTCTCTCTCTCTCTCTCTTTCTCTCTCTCTTTCTCTCTCTCTCCCTCCCTCTCTCTCTCGCACGCACACACGCACACACACACACACACACACACACACACACTCACACACGTCGTTAGTGCTTCCTGGAAGGTATGCATCCTTTGAAGGATTTTTAAAATTGAGTTTTAGAGCCGCTTTCAAGATTCTTTCACTTATTTCACGGCTTGTCAGTTTAGGGCAGGAGGAAAACCACATCATCCGTAGCGCTGAATGTTGCAGTAAACCTGTGAGCCCCAGCTGGTACTGACAGGCGAAGTATGATAACTACATTACCAAGGTACAGACAGCGTCAGAAATGTAACTTTCGCGAACATTGACCCCGGCCAAACGTTCTACCATTGTATTACCACCCGCCCCACATATATATGTATGAAAAATATGTTTGTTTTTCAGCAATGAGCACTTAATATGAGACAGACAGTTGGGGCAATATCACAATGCGCATACACCATTGTTAGAAGACGGTGATATATAACCCGGCAATGATACTGGTTCACCTAACACGCTAATCATATATGTTTATCATACAAATGTCTGTCGTTACTCTGTGAGTGTGTGTGTGTGTGTGTGTGTGTGTGTGTGTGTGTGTGTGCGCGCGCGTGTGTGTGTGTGTTTAGTGCTTTGACAGTCGCCTTCCAGCTTAGCTGATTTCGGCAGAATGGTCCCTCCTTGGGACGCATGAGTCTCACAGCATGGAGCTGGAGAGCGATGAATATTCTGCTTGTGCCAGTCTTTATAGTGCTAGCACACTTGACAGTGCTAGCATACCTCATAATGCAGTTGAACATGGGTATCCCACTCAGACACTTTGTGCTGACTCTGTTCCGACCAACCGTTGCTGTATACTTCCCTTTCAATTCTGAGCGCCATGTTTTAACGTCTTTTGGTATGGCGCGGTATGGCTCCACCGACCTTCCGCTCTCCGGGCGGACGCTCTAAGCTTTACACCACGGAGCCGATATGTGTCATTACTGATCGATGATGTTGTAATAGTCTCGTCATTGCTGCGGGCGTAGCTGGTGTCCTTCTATCAACGTTATCAGGAAAGAGTTTGTAGCAACAAGTTCTATTAACACTTTATTTGCAATTTAGTATTGTGTCAGGAATAAATATTATGTATATTGTGTCTTTTACTATGTTATCTATTGAATAAAGTTGCATACACTTCATATGCTGTGTGTTTAATTAAAGCATACTGGTCCTCATACAATGCGGAACACCCCGATATTAGGCGGCACCCCGATATTAGGTGGCACCCCGATATTAGGTGGCACCCCGATATTAGGTGGCACCCCGATAATAGGTGGTACTATATTTGTTATCATTAAGACCCGTTTTCCATACCGATAACTACTGTTATTTTCACGAAAAAAAAGACAACTTTTCATTACTTTCCTAGAAATGGTTCATTATATATTTTGATATGCTATGTATAATTTACTTAATGGTAATATATTTAAGCTACAAACTGTCGTTCTCAATTCATCAACACAAACGAATATAACGCTGCCAAACCATAACCATCACGTCTTCAATTTGCTTCCCATTTAGGCATTAACAACCTCTGTGGATTCCATATTCAAAAATATCATAAGGCTAGAACAATTTGATTACTTGTTTTTCGGAACTTTGCTCATTATACTTGGTTAAACTCTGCACAGTCCATGCAGATTATCAGGCGAGAAGAGGCGTATATTCCAAAAGTATTGTATCTGTCGAGAGGCTTACAAGTATTCAAATAGCTCCTATATCCTTATTTTACCATAACAACTAATGTTGATAAAATACACCCAACTCTTTTACGCCATGATGTTTAAATATATTTACGCCAAATCCCTTGGCCTTATTTCATGTATCTGTTTTTTCATTTTAGAGTTTTTTTCTCCTCTCCCATTCCCGCTATTGGATAATTGTACTGACATATATCCACGAAACAAGGAATCAAATTAACCTGTCCTAATTAACC
Organism: Lepetodrilus schrolli; assembly: GCA_032361225.1. NCBI lineage: Eukaryota > Metazoa > Mollusca > Gastropoda > Lepetellida > Lepetodrilidae > Lepetodrilus > Lepetodrilus schrolli. Next base: position 7,117 of record JAUTBT010032956.1, on the reverse strand, counting down.
TGATCTGAGCTGATAATGAGCTCCTCTAATCATACGAGAGCATGCTAGGAATCCGATTAGCATGGGCATCCGTGGGGAAATATTGAGATACTATGTCCAGTCATTACCTGCCCTCGGATAATTTTCGTGAAAGGAATTAATTACATTGCAAGCTAAAAATATAATAATATCACATACTTTCAGTATTGACAACAAGACCATCTGCGATCTTTGAGCACAGGCTTGAATATACAATCATAAGACAGTATTTTAAATAAATAAATACAGCTAAATTACGCTTAGTTCACACCAATACTACAGAAACTTAAGCTATTTGGTTTATAACAATATGGTGTAATTGTGAATCATCTAAATCATTCCAAATTGACACAAGAAAATTTCCCCAAAAGACACGCATTAATTAAATCTAATTAGCTGAGTGATTTCGCTTTCTTCAGTCACCTTTTTTTACACTGTGAATGCTTTCTTCATATAGCAGGAATGATCATCCAAGTCTCGTGAGAACTTATCGACGGTATTTTGACGTGATGAGGTCACGAGAGTCACGTGTGAGAAGGACGAATAGCCAGAAATCTAAATCGATCCTGTCAACATTGGCTTTTTGAAAGTCTGTGAAGGCTGCCCATTACGATATCGCAACTGGGTTGGAACTCTGACTTTTACGCCTGAGTGAGGCGACCCAGGCATCAATATCTGATGTTTGTCGGTGAGATGGCCCAGGCAGCAATATCTAACGTTTATGGGTGAGATGGCCCATTTCTAAACTTAAGGACTACAACATCAACAGTACATTAATTCGTTGGATACTGTCAGAATCAGCAGTAAAATTATCGGTTCACAAATGTCCAGCCTACAAAGTTTATTTGATAAACGTGTTCTAAAAAAGGCGCAATCTATAATTAATGACGATAAACATTATTTACATAATCAACTGGAATTTTTACCTTCGGGGCGCCGTCTAAAAGTAATGCCTTATAAAACCAACAGGGCAACAAAATCATTTATTTCAAATTGCATCAGACTCTTAAATATTTCACTTAAGTAGGCATGCCATCCAATCCTGTATATGTACCTATATGTTCTCATTGTCTCTGTATCTATGTTTGTCTATTTATTCGTGTTTATATATAATCTTCTCTATGCCTGTATACCTTGAGATGTAAAATAATTTCCCCACCAGGATAATAAAGAGTATCTATCTATCACTATTTGGCGTTCGTGGGTGAGATGACACTGGCATCAACATATGACGTTTGTGAGTGAGACGACTGGCATCAATATCTGACGTTTGTTGGTTAGACGACCCTTGCATCAATATCTGACGTTTGTGGGTGATATGACCCAGACAGAATATCTGACGTTCGTGGGGGAGATATGGTAATTTTATTGATCTAAATTACAAAAGACTACATTAATATTTTTAGATTGTCAGCATTAACTATATAATTATTGTATCGGAAAAGTAAAGTAAGCAATTCGAATACATCCCTATAATGTATTGCGCTACTATTCTTTAATATGCTATTATTTTTGACAAATGGTGGGACACTAACTTCACCTTTTACTATTTGGATTCCTGTCGTAAGTTCTTCAGATAATATTTACTTCATATATAATAATCTATTTATCAACTTACTAAGGGCTTCTTGCAATCGCCTCACAATATACTCACTTATTACGTAATATTTAATCTTAATGACTGTCAAGACATAAATATAGTCAGTGGGAATTACATCTTATATTGTAATAATGTAATCATCGCATACAAAAAATATATATTAAACCAAAACTGTATTCTAATTAAATCGTGTTTCCTATATGCTACTCTCTTAGTTGGATCATATGCAGAAACGAATCCCGAATTAATTTTACATGAAATAGTGTACCATACCGAATTCAATTACAGACACATTTACTACCACGGTCTAGATATACTCAACAACATTAATTAAGGGCCAGCAGATATTTTGTGGGGGAAGCTATCTACCAAATTTCAGAATTCGGCTTGAGGAATCTGATACCATTCTTCTTCCAGCCTGTCTGCACGTTCTTTAAAAAAAAGTCCCCAAGCAATTAGAAGATAACAAGAAAAAACAAATATGTGTTTTAAGTACATTTCACGTCAAAGTGACACGAGTGACGTCTGGTGTATTGCAAATTTAGTTCAAAATAGTCTATATAAATTCAAAATATATGTAAATATTACTCGTATCGTATATTTCTTTTGGTGTATGATAATCTGATACGTTGGCAGGACAATACTGAATAGATTAATAGTCATGAATAGATGTCAAGCCACCGATACCATCATGAATAGTTGTAGTCAAACATCCAATATCATCATGAACACATGTCAAACCAATGAAACCACCATTACCAATAGATGTGATCAAGGCACCAAAATGATACGATGTGTGGTAAAACTACCATTATGAATAGCATAGTAGATGTGTGGTCAAAACGCCAATACCATTATGAATAGTATAGTAGATGTGTGGTCAAAACACCAGTTATGAATATTATAGTAGATATTTAGTCAAACACCAATACCATTATGAATAGTATAGTAGATGTGTGGTCAAAACACCAATACCATTATGAATAGTATAGTAGATGTGTGGTCAAAACACCAGTTATGAATAGTATAGTAGATGCATGGTCAAAACACCAATACATCCATCAATAGAAGTCTACAAGTGGACAACAAAACCGTTATGTAATTATATGTGGTCAAACACAATCTCTCTATATAAATCTATATATATATGTCCTATGATAACTCGCCAAAAACTCTTAAGAGGCTGACGATATATACGTTCTTCAGTAAATGTTGCTTTTATTGCATAGTGGAAAGTCAGTCTAGACAGACTACAACAGTTTATAGTGTACATACATTAGAAATTGTGACTGGTAAGCTTGTCAGCGTTATGATCAGATGATAAGTAAGACGGATACATACTGATACTACATATATTTTTTAACAGCACACTAATTTAATAGTTACATTAATAAAGATATAATAGTTTCAAACCTCAAAATATATGGTTTTATGAAAATCTATCCTCATACAGGTATCTGAACCAGACAGACTTTAGCAGACAGACTTAAATAGTCTTTGGGAATTCTCAACATAGTAATGCATTACACATTTTAGCCTCTTTCTTTCAAGTCGTGGTTAAAGCTGATATATTTTATGTTAATTACCAATGATCTTCAGATTCAGATATGCACCCATACCGTGAATAATTCCTAACTCTTCAGGTGAACGTGGAAACGTCAAGAACAGAGCATCATAAGACGACTGAATGTGAAACAGCCTTCTATGAAAAATGTGCATGTTGTTATCGTGGCTAAAATGTTGTTACTGTGACGTTAAATGAATGTTGATATAAGTTAAGAAGTATTAAATGTAATACGTTATATATATTTATAAGTATATTTTGTAGATATTAAATAAAATAATATATTATAATGAAATAACACTAACAGTCTCCCGTTGAAACTAGAGAATATTCCTCTAAATCGTGTACTTTATTTTTCAAATGTTCTTTCATCTGTTATGTTACCAATCGTTTCATTGTAAGAAAATGTACTAAATCTTAGTGATCCATATCTTTACAGTTTAATTATAACTACGTTTTGATAATAATACAACAGTTAAACTATATTATGTCGATTACCTATTAATCCTTACGATAAGTTACTAATATTGCATCACTACCGAGTCTCCAATGATAAGAACAGATTATGAGAAGAGTTGTATAAGCGTTGGGGTTAATTGCACACTTATCAGTGGTTAATAAGTAAGTATATTAACAACCTACTGTATATGTTTTCTAAATATCGAACTATTTCTATCAATGAACGAGTATCACCTTTGCAGTCGTACCAAATATAATTTATTGTTTTTCATACTCATTTGACAATATTGAGGTGGTGGGGAAGTTCCAGAAAACATTTCTACTTTATTTCTCTTTATTTCTCTTTATTTGTTTAAAGGCATACAATCACATATTAAGTTGTCGTTGTGGACCGAATTTGAGTTTAAAATGCAAAGTATACGCACTTAGCATACATAATCGCTTTTATACCTCAACATATCTTTTCACCGCTGTAGGACAGGTAAAATTCCATTGCAGTTTACATTTCCAGTAAAACCTGAATAATCAGTTGGTAATGTACTGTAATAAATCAATTTTCTATCTAACTCTATTCATTGAACATGGTCAAAATAACCTTTCACGACCACTGGTACTAATACTATAAATATTAAAATCTAATAAAATATGAAATATTTAAAGCCAGTGGGATATGCGGGGAAATGTAGCTGGTTACCCAATATACTTGTGTAGACACACCAAATGTACATTCTTTCATGTAAAAATACGTTTGACCATGAAATATGTAAACAAATCCGTGATTGTATGCCTTTAATTGGTCCAAATGCTTCTTACTTTCATTCTTTCATAGTTGTATTACTCTTCTCTCTCTCCTCTCTCTCTCTCTCCCTCTCTCTCTCTCTTTCTCTCTTCATCTAATCCAAACCCTCACACATTTTTTTCTGGTTAAATTGTCATGTTAGTATAAGTCTGACTATGTTTACATTCCATTGAAGTCTTAAACGTTAAAAATGTTCCCTTGATGGAAACAATATACACATTACCTCAAAATTGATAATGTGCGAAGTTTAAAAGATATCCTATGTGTTTCTTTCCATTTCAGGATAGTTGCTTGCGTCTTCACGGCAACTTCATATTCTTATCTAAATACCATACACAAATAACACCGATATAAATTTAACTGAAGCTATCTGGGAATATTAAATTTTCGTTAATTATTTATAATGCTCTTGAGGCTACAAATATGATTACTAATTCATGACGCATTGCTTAGAGAAAGACATATGACGTTGCTCCATGCTTCACAATTACGTCGCATTTCTAAGATCGTCAACACTTTTCTATTTAAAAGCAAATTCGGGAGGTAAATTTACATTTGGATATGTCAGGATGAAAACTTTGGTATTCATCAATTAAATACGTATAGTACAATCATTGAACTGTCGAATAGGTACCTTACAAACTGCATAAAAACTAGTGTAAATTGAACATGCATACACAGCAGTTAACAAAAGTAAATAATTAGGCCTGTGTTGCTCATACTGGGCCCTGAACGGGAATACAGTAGCGCACCATCATATGTTATAATTATAGAGATTCTTGTCTGTGTTACACTTGTTGCATTTTGCTTACGTACCTACCAGTAAGTACGAAACAACAGCACTGTGCGACGTATTAAACATAGTTTATAGACAACCACTAATACATAATATATCACATTGTAAGCGACAGTTACTCGATATGAATTTATTTCATGCTTAGGTCCATACCTTCTTTCGTAAATGTCAGAAGTAGGTTTATGTTTCAGATCACATGGTAAGGTTCCAGAAGGATGCGACCCGTCCCATTATGGTGCCATATTATTGACGCTGGCATACGTTTTCTGCATGGAAACTTAGTTAACTACTAATAGTTGGGTGTCCTTCACTTTCCATAATATTAATACAATTATGACGTCATATTTACCCTATTTGTGTTAGAACCGTACGTGTTTCTTTACATCTTGCTAATTCATTGCTGCCATTTTTGCTTTAAATATAATTAGGTAACCTAGCAGAATATTTGAAAAATAACGAACATGTCACCACATAGAGGTATATGATAATCACAAGAAAAACCTCATTGAAAATACTTTCCGTAGGAACAGAAAGTTATTAATTTAAAGAAAGGAAAACAGGAAAATATAGCTTAACAGTATATGTTTAGCCATTCCTACCTTATTGTTCTTCTCTTGCCAAAGGTTAATCACGGACTCTTATGAGATGTGAAAGGACAGACGATATGATGAGTGTTGTCTTTATACGCGGCATGAATTGGGGGTTTCCTTTGTAAACGCCTACACTCAAATGAATCAGGGTAGGTATTGGTGATTGTGACGTCAAGTCACGTGACTCGAACAAAATCGATGCGCTCCCGTCCCACGAGACTAGACGTCAAGAAAGCAGTGATCCTGAAAACATAACGAATTAGCTGGCACACTGTCGGAGCGCGGAGGCATAGAGCGCTCCAGTCCTCGAAGGATAAGCAAATCAGCCCGCAAAATAAATGCGTTCCATAGCATTAGGTCGCCAAATGACTCCTGATCAGCGCGGGATGGGGGATCGAAGGGGATATCAAATAGATTACCATGTCCGGTAGGTTTACATGCCTCTATCTGTAAGGTAATATGTCGCTGTCTGTACACAAGTCCAAAGTTATCATGACAACTCCCTTTTCGATTATCAATGCAAATTCGTATACATTAAATAATGAGTTCACCAAGAAGTACATATATGCACGTGTAAACCTACATGTCTAGACAACGATACGAGCGATAGTTTAATCCTCTGGGTAACTCAAGCACTCTATGTTATAGGGCATATGTGGTTGTCTCCGGCGTGGATAAGGTTAAATTTAATATACACGTGTAATTCTTTAATTAATATTTAATATAATGTAAACGATTTGGATTGCTCTGACACTGCGTTATGATGATATTTATACATACATTTATTTTCAATTTTAGTTATTGATCCTAGTGAGATGAGCAATATGATAATAATTATTAAACAAACTATTGAAAACAGGAAACAAAAACGTTTCTTTATTAGATATAATAAGAAGGCGATTATCGTGATGGAAATGCAATAATGAATTTGATATTCTTATTACATTCGTAATACCTACGATCAATTAATGAAAATCTAACAAAATTAGAAATTATGATTGGTAAGCTTGTCAGCGTTATGATCAGATGATAAGTAAGACGGATACATACTCACTCTACATGTATTTTAAAGCAACACACTAATGTAATAGTTACATTAATAATTTAAAAAATGTAAAGATATAGAGAATCTCACCCAAGTGTCTTGGAATATCAAATATATCAACACGAGTCGTGAAAGTTATTAAATTTTTAGGCTGCTGTGCATTTACACCGTGACATCATAGCAATGCTACGACATCACAATTGTAGCGATGACATCACAATGGTTGAACAATCAAATACTTGGGTC
>JAUTBT010032955.1:0-37623 GCA_032361225.1 Lepetodrilus schrolli | reverse complement strand
GTGTCTATCTCTCTCTCTCGCCCCCCTCTCTCTCTCTATCTCTCTCTCTCTCTCTCTCTCTCTCTCTCTCTCTCTCTCCACCAACCTCTATTTCTACTATATTCCTATACGAACAACTGAAGGCCTAATATAGAAGTTTACCTTATCAAACAATTACTTCAGATTTGAACCCGTACTGCATTACGTCTGGCACCCAGTACTTGTGTCACATAAACAAGCAATATATTTACCGTGTATATCATATATGTGATATCCGTTCATCGCCCAAGGGCTTCATAATGTTCAAATATAGCCACAAAAGTTACACGTAATATTAATCATAAACGTTATTCGTCACTAGACAAACTTTATCCCCGCACTTAAAATGAAAATATTGCTAAAATTCGAAGGGAATCAAACACTTAAACGTTTTAATATATCACCTGAGCTAACTTGTGGGGATGTAAAGTGTCATAGTCCAACCAGATGCCACTCTAAGAAGTGAGGATTGGCCATGATATATTAGCACTACTGTATAACTCAAACACGCACTTCATACCCGAGAGAACGTTATGCTAGTACAAACCGAGTGCTCCGTTATTCCTTAAAATACTCTCATAATATTTGCGTGAGGTCTATAAACTATATTCCGGCATTTATAACACGAATGAGTGTTCTAATAAAATAGTTCAGTTTTGATTGCGCTGGATAATTTCCACTGAACTTTGCTCAGACTTGCTTAACCATGCTATTGTTACCACTTGACCCACAACAAGTCAATTGGTATTTAGTTTGGGCATACTTTCTTAAAATAAAATTTAAAAAAAAAAGAAACATATACTTTTATGTACTGCTAACTACAAGGGCCATAAATCTAAAACTCTTGAAGTTGAAAATATCACAATATGTATGTAAAACTCACGTAATGTTATCATAATTATCCAGTTAACTTGACAGAAAGCATACTAAATTAATATAACGATATGATTTGCATGTTAAAATGTGTTTTCAACAAAACTTAGGAATGTTTATTTTTACGAACTTTCTATATGAAGCTTGTACATTCACGCCTCTGGTTTTCGCTCTTTACCTATTACTGTAGTAGATATATCATTTTGCAAAAATGTCTTGTCTTGCTTATCATTTAAGAACTACGTACCACGTGGACAGGTTTGGTATGCAGTATACATAGATTTATTGTATTTAGTACATGTAGTATTTAGAGTGTTTAGGAGAAATGCATACAGATATATGTATTATTTGCATACACTAATTTAATGCAGTTATTGGTGTTTATATTTTAAGGTGACTCTCTAAATAGAAAGGAAAGATGGGAATACGCATGAGATCTTAAGAGTCCATACACTGCCACAATTTGTTGTCACGGTACGTCTTTGTGAAGCGCAACATGACACGTATATGCTTGAGCAAATAATGTTGTGTTAGGTTCTGACATTAATCGTAACGTTCAGGTAATACGCAGTCTAGATTTTAAATTTATATTTAATATTAATTAAGCATGAGAAGAATTGTCTGTCATGAATAATACACTACGTACTATGTAAGTAGTTATTTATACGATGTGAAGACCAAATATCTATTATTGCCGTGAGTACCATAAGTAACACTCTTCCGTTATACTAGCATACGATGTTGTTACCCATTTCCCGATGGCTAATTCTCTGGGTGGTTTCATGTGGATTTGCAATCCTCCAGCGAAAGCGCCATCTTATGAGGGTATTTTTTTAATTTAAAAAAAGGAATAAAATTTATGAGAATAAACGATTCCGTTTTTTACACCATTTCACTTCGGATTTTACAACTTGGAGTCGCTTCTCCCACAATTCCGTCCGCACGGCAGCTGTCGTTTCGTGATCTCTTGATTGAGTGGGTGATAATGGGCCCCTATAAAGCTAAACATTTATAAACCATACTCCATTTCATATCTTACAGCTACTAAAAATCTAGTAAAGTGTCCCTACCAGCGAAATTTCCCTCCCCGATTCTCTTCAGAGGTCACGGCCCCGCCACCCCCATCGCTTGAGAAGCGAAAATATTTTGAAAGAAAATTACACTGAAGGTGATCTTATTGGTACTCGCCAGTAACAGAGGCGTTTGGAAGGATCTGTTATTCATATCAAACAAGTGGAAAACACGACGTCTATGCGCAGTAAAGACGGAGTCGGGGAGTTACAATAACAACACTTACTGGTGTCGGGTTTCAACACCTCTCGCATGTTAATCATTTCTACTCTTTTTATATAGAGCAGTAAAGAGCTTTATTTCTAAAAGCAAGCCTCTGCTTGCTGTGCTACATTGAAAAATGTTAGCCCGCATCTCATTGAAGACGGAGTTTGAGTATTAGTGTAATTTAGGCTTTGATTTGCTCTTCAAACTTTCGGATTGCTTTTTTTTCTACCTCCGGGTGGGGAGTCTGAAGAGGATGTCAGCCTAATTTCGGAGGCCGAGGATCACATTTCAAAATTAATTAGCTGACGAGTTTTAGGATAAAGAACTATATTGTGATGTTGTTTGTTGATGGCTGGATTAAAGAAAATGTAGCATGTTTGGTAAATTATATTGTTTACAATCCAAGTTTATTTGTCATCTTTGTAGTCTTGTTGTTGTTGTTCTTCTTCTTCGTCTTCTCATTTCTTCTGCTTGTTCTTCTTGTTCTTTCTTGTTCTAAATGTTTTCTTTTTGTTCTTTCTTCTACTTGTTCTTCTTGTTCTTCTTGCTCTTTCTCCTGGTTGTTCTTTTTTGTTCTTTGTTCTTCTTGCTCTTTCTTCTGGTTGTTCTTTCTTGTTGTTGTTCTTGTCTTTCTTTCTTGTTGTTCTTTCTACTTTTTGCTATTTCTTGTTGTTATTTCTTCTTCATGTTCTTTCTTCTTGTTATTGTTCTTGTTTTCTTTCTTCTTCTTGTTCTTTCTTTTTCTTGTTGTTCTTTCTTCTTCTTGTTCTTTCTAGATCTTTCTTCTGGTTGTTCCTTTTTGTTATTTGTTCTTCTTGCTCTTTCTTCTCGTTGTACTTTCTTCTTGTTGTTCTTTCTTGTTGTTCTTTATATTTGTTGCTATTTCTTGTTGTTCTTTCTTCCTCTTGTTGTTCTTTCTTCTTGTTCTTGTTCTTGTTTTTCTTTCTTGTTCATTCTTGTTCTTGTTCTTTCTTCTTGTTGTTCTTTCTTTTTCTTGTTCTCTCTTCTTGTTGTTCTTTCTAGATCTTTCTTCTTGTTGTTCTTGTTTTTCTTGTTCGTTCCTGTTCTTTCTTCTTATTGTTGTTCTTGTCCTTTCTTCTTGTTGTTTTTTCTAGATCTTTCTTCTTCATGTTCTTTCTTCTTCTTCTTCTTCTTCTTCTTCTACTTCTTCTTGTGTTTCTTTCTGCTTCTTGCTCTTCTTCTTTCTTGTTCTTCTTGTTATTTCTTCTTGTTGTTCTTTCTTTTTGTTGTTCTTATTGTTCTTTCTAGTTCTTGTTCTTTCCTTCTTTTTATTATTTCTAGTTCTTGTTGTTTCTTGTTCTTGGTTTCTTCTGATTCTTGTTCTTCTTTCTTGTTGTTTCTTTGCTTGTGCTTTCTTGTTGTCCTTTCTTCTTGTTGTTCCTGTTGTTCTTTCTTCTTGTTCTTTCTAGTTCTTGTTTTTATTGTTCTTTCTTGTTGAAGTTATTTCCTCTTGTTGTTCTTTCTTGTTGTTCTTTCTTCTTCTTCTTCTTTCTTTTTTTTTGTATTTTCTTCTTCTTCTTGCTTTTGTTCTTCTTAGCATTCTTGTTCTTTCATCATCATCATCATCATCTTCTTCTTCTTCTTCTTTTCATTCTACTTAAGGACAAGGCTATTGAACTTTACTCTAACGTAGTAGTTATGCTGATATAATGCCGCCTGGATCTGAAGATGGGATCTCACAGGTATTTCTTATCCATAGAGAATAAACGTTCAATATAATTGTTCGATACTATATTCACGATACATGTACATCAATGGAAATATAATGTTTTCATAATAATAATTTGAAAGCTTATATAAAATACATTATTCATGTGAGAAATGCATTGCAAAATCCGACCTTTTATAAATATAAAGAAAAAAAAGAAAAGAAAAAAAAGGGGGAAATATCTATACAAAAGCATCATTATATGTTAATAATAATTATACACTTTGATATTAATAGTCACCAAATCATACATTGATTATGCATAGAAATATAAAGCACAAACGTTGAAACATTTATATATACTGCATGCATTCTTCAAACTTATTTTGTTTTGTCATAATTTGCAAATATACGAACCAGCTTTCCACATTTTTTTGGCCTTTCTCTTTTCATTATCAATTCTGGCATCAATGCTGCGTTTGTAGATGTACGGGTTCTCTTAATGCAGTATTTTCGCTCTTGATGTGTTTTCCGTTCGAATGGAAGAGAAGTGTCAAAAAGACGGATCGGAAATATCAGCGAAATAGCTCATCACCTGTCACTTTACTCACAGATGTCATTATGTTGCCACAGAAAGTACAACGAGAAAAGATACGGAATGCGGTGAACGAGTACTGTGTGAACAGCTGTCAGGGTTTTTTGAAAAATTGGAAATTGTACGTACGTGCATGTTGATGTCGTGTTTGCGCTATCTAAATAATAATAATAGTAATAATAATAATAATAACACACATACTCACACGCACACACACACACGCGCACACACACACACACACACACACACACACACACACACACCACCACCCCGCAAACGCACAGTCACGCACACTTAATGCTCGCTCACATGGGTCGATCGGTTGTACGACAAGTCTAGTTCGATTCTTCGTACGAGTAGAACTTGTTCTAGTCAAGCGATCTCGGTCGTTGCGAATCGCATCGCATGTACGCTCACACGGTGCGATTCGACGCATTGTTACAACCGATCGACCCGTGTGAGTCCACCTTTAGTTCTTTAACATAGACATTATAATAAACATTCACCGGACTCTCAAATGCGATCCTGTCGCTGAGTACAATATTGAACTCCTCGCACAGAAACAATCACGTGGTCATTACTGCAGGTGTGACAACTCACACAGAAACAATCACGTGGTCATTACTGCAGGTGTGACAACTCACACAGAAACAATCACGTGGTCATTACTGCTGGTGTGACAACTCACACAGAAACAATCACGTGGTCATTACTTCAGGTGTGACAACTCATTCAAGTTATCTTTCTTTGACAATTTAAGTACAAATAAATAATTCACCTTTGCCACCAATATAAGGTGAAGTATCATAAAACTATATATTATTGGCCGTTACACTATCAGAACAGAGATACCGCCAAGTTCACGCACCAACGCTTAAATTATTTAATATACAGGATTTAGTATTACTGAATTAAGCATAACATATTTCAACTCATATATCGTAATCATAATATGTAAATTTAATACATTGTAAAAGACAACTCCGTAACATAAACGATAGATGATATAAACTCTCAGAATTATATTTTATTTAATTTTCAGATCTGAAAACGACGCTCGCGGTCGTTTTTTCCCCCGTTCCGAACTGGTTTGAGCTCGTCCTCTCGATTGAGTAATAAAATTAATGATACGGTTTTGATAGTGAATGCAATTGACGCGATCACTCTGTCAACTTTATGACCACAGTCCTGTTCAGTGCACTATAGATAACAACGCACAGTGTGAAGAGTGCGAGGCAAAAGGTAGCACCTTGTCATACACCCCTCTTGACCGGTTATATGTGTTTGTACTAGAGTATAAGACACTAACTAAAGGGCTAGCGGACTATCTCAATATAACGTGGAATGTAATTCCCTGCTTGAATAGAATTTTAATGTCACACGCTATAAAATACTAGTAACTAAATACTGTAATGCACATGATATAATAACTACAATAGTAATGATTATAATAATAATAATAATAATGTTCTTATGTTAGTATTTTAACATGACAACAATGACTCTATATATGTTCTTATAGTAGTTATTAATATTTAGCGTCAGCATTTATCCCAAGATTCTCAATCACGCTTAAGGAGCTTAAGTTAAGAGCAACTTTGAAGATACATATATAAGTATATTTTGAAACCTATCGACTACGATTTCATGCTCAATTCAACGTTTTGTAAATAAATCCTCATGTAACATGAACATGAGTTTAGCATGAAATCATACTAAAAAAAATGTTTCGTAATATCGGGGTCAGATTTCAAGGAGCATTTTGATGGTTTCACTCTTACAGGAAGGCTATTCCAGATAAGTGGGACCACAGCAGTGAACCCTCTAGCTACCACCCATCGTAGTGTTGGTACCATGTATGACTGACAAGTTGGTATTGCTTGGTAAGAACGAAGAAATCTATCAAACTTTCAGAGCCATTATTCATACCCCTAACATTTCCTGTTAAATATACTCAACAAACTAAATTAAGGGCCAGCAGATATTGCGTGGGGAAGCTTTCTACCAAATTTCACAACTCTGGTGCCATTCATCAGACTAATGCTTCTGCAAGTTCTCGAAGAGTCCCTGGAGCTAAATTTAGTCCAAAAACGCTACTGGCTCTTGTTTGTAGAAAGTGTCACATGGTAGGAATACTTACAAATAAACAGATTTGTAAAACAGTGTAAAACTTACTGCCATCCAGCAATGGATTGGTTTACCCTTCATACACAATATACATAATATACAATTACTAGCAAAAATAATGTACATTTTTTGTACATTATCCAACACATAATTTAATATAAGTATGAGAAATAATAGGAATTACAAGTACTATCTATAATATTGACATTGTCCAGTCAGGATGACCTATTCCCCATGACCTATGACCTACACCGGTCACACCTACTTCCCTTTGAAGTCACGGCACCTCTGTCACTATAACGCATTAAACGCTTCTGGCACAAAAACTCAAACACGCGGCGCGAGATAGCGAGAACTCTATGGCCGTTTGAGAAATCTTTTGACTCGCCTGATAACATAGTTCTCCGTCTTCCCACCTCTCATCTCTACCTGAGAACAACACGGTAACTACAGACAGGACGAGTCGGCAGATCATGCAAGCCATTATGTTACCGGCATTACGTGGCCATATCACTGGGAAACCGCCACACAGATGAGCGCCCTCTATTGGCTAAGGTTGCTTTGATCACGTGATTTGCTTGTTATTGAACATCACGCCTGTCTCGTATATTTGGTTTATGTTACAATATTGTTGTTGGTTATCGCAAAGATTACGCTGTGATAAATTTTTGTTTATATTATTCCTTTCGATTAAACTGTGAAATAACACCGCCATGTCAACAGAGAACATTAGCGGTAATGTAACGGATATCACAGATGTTGAAAAAAAGTAGATACATCAATTATTTAAATTATTTAAACACAATGTCAATGCATTCCAATATAATAAGTAATGGGACAAATACTTTGGATTCAAATTGGGAGTTAAAATCTGGCACACTTGGATATTATTAATACATTAGGATTATGTATAGCAGACATTACTATTACGTCAAATGTAGTATGTACCCTATCATATATTATTCCACAGACAATATCAAATTTATGAAATATTTTATGTTTACTTAATGGTGCTAGGAGTGAACTGAAACAGGATATATATGTAGAAGACTCGCTAGGATATATATGCTTAATAAAGCCATTAATTCTGTTTCAGAAACTGGATCGAGTCACTTAAAACAGATTATGATCAATATGGTATTACATTATTCAGTAAATCTAATTAAAATTACGGTAGAATAATGTAAATGAACCATGGATTAATGTTAATTAGATTATTATTAATGAGATTTGATTTGATTGCTATAAAGTGGACGTTAATTCCCCGAGACGCTTGAATTTGCATCAGTCTGTGAACAGTGAAGCAGTACTTATTGCACTAGTCTGGTGGTATGGAGTGTTGTGTCCATATGTTCCATTTTCTCTGAAAAAGGCTTTGTGTTGTATTATCCACGTTCAACATTACATATTTATAGAAATAACCTTACATAGGTATTCATAGTAGGAATCACTATCACTAGTAATTATTATGTTATTTACTTGTACACATTCCCAATACAATTCAATACAATACATATTAATTATGTTACACCAAAATTCCATTAAATAAAGGATATCAGGCATATGGACTTATATTTCGGATCCTTATATAATAGCATATGCATATTTATTTCCATTATGCAATGGATTCTCCGTACTATGATTACATATACATGTAATAGGTGAACACATTTATATAATATATATTTATGCAATGCAATAATTAATGACGAATTATACTTTGATAAGTCCAGATATATCAAAACCGAAAGTGAAAGTCATATGATTGCACTCGACAGAATGAACTCAAATCGCACCAACCTCACGATACAAAACTTCCCACGACCCTGTCGATACAAGCTGATGCCAATTTCACAGGCAAACGCATTTCCTCCCCAAGATTGAGGTTGTTAATATCACAACGTCAACAGATCGACAAGTTGTTTTGCGATCTTTATTACTGAATGGTTTTGTACAGGCCCTTTGCCGACTCCCGGCAGCCGACAACTATTAACTGGAGCAACAAGTAAGACCTAATTCATCCCGCTCTCGCCTTTTGACATGCCAGACCTTTGGTGAGCAATCTTGAAACACCGTCTGGTTGTACAGCTTTCCCCTCTCCTCTCCGAATCTCTGATCTTCCCGCTAAAATAACGATACGAGTTAAAGTAAATAAACAAGAAGACGGCAATAAAAGTCACAGAACACGTCGCATTTATCTTGCGTCCTGGCTGGGGGCCTTTAATATGATCTGAAATACGCGATTTATGAATTTACAAATTGATAAGAGAATAGGCTGGGTTGTAACTTATTCGCCACTCGTATCGCAGTATCTTTACTCCCCGGATGTAATTGTTAGGGGTAGACAAATAAGAGAATCACCGCTCGGGGCGCAAACAAAAGGACGGTTCTCTTTCATAAATACCACGACATAATCTATAATTGGGTTGTAAATTAGTCCCCGGGAGAATATTGCCGAAGTATTAATTGTTCTTAAGATGTATTTGATGAAATCCATAGGTATAATCCATTTCAGTGAAACCGACATGACTTGGGTGTAGATATACACACGTTATATCAACACAGCGACCGATATATCTGTCGTCGGCAGCATATGGTGGTTGTTATTAAAACCAACCGGCAGCTTTGTAACAATGTTAGTTTCAAAATATTTCACCACATCGCGGCATATGTGGATTTACGAGTCGAAAGGGGAGGGGGGTTTGTGAACCAATTCGGCGATAACTCTAGCTGATATAGGAAATGATATCCACTGCAAGCAAACATCCACTGCCTTTGCTTGTAAATTCCGCTGAGACGGTGTCAAAGAGATTTAGCCTGCTTCCAAGAGCCCGCTGAAAAGTGTTTGGATAACGAGATCACACAAGAACAGCGAAAACGATGTGTGAATCATAAAAGGTTAGCACCGCTACAGATGAGAACATGTGTTGGAAATTTGAACACATCCGCGAGGCGAGTAAGATCCAGTCGTGATGTTACTACGCCGGGCGAAGGACATTATCGCAAAGACCCCAGTACCTTCAAATAATAACGCTAATTGTGTATACAAACTTGCTTTGGCAGAACGTGCGAATCGTGCACAGACTGTGGTCTTTTCTGAGCAGTTCCACTCACGAAATCTGGCATAGGTGGCGCTGAGTGTTGAAGAGTTCCAACAACGTGTTGTCTATTGCAGGGGAGTGAACGAGATGCATCTGGTTTGGCAAAGACCTTCGGGGGTGAGGGGGGTCTCTCTTCCTATCCCTGCCTCTTCCCAGGGGGGTCGTACGAGAGCCCATGCGAGGGTGGGGGAGATGGGAGGGTGAGCCATTGTCGACATATTGGACATATATCGTCCGTCTGGCAAGCCAACGTTCCGAACCCCAGAATATCTCATGACGACTTTGGCGCGTCCGATACGATTCCTGGTTGGTTTGATGTGGAATAATAGCTTTCACACGGCGCTTTGATCAAAGTTACATTTTTTACATTTGTTGATTTTACCGGTTCGAATATCAAAGAAGCGAAAGTACACATATCGTTGCACACTTCATTGTTTAGGTCTGTGTTTGAATTATGATGAATGAATCGGTTAACGATCAACACATGCCAAATCACTTTTTGAAGGAAACTGCGCTTCGTTGTTTCTCAGCGTACGGCCACCGCCGACTTGCCGGGGGAAAAGTGCGAATAAATTCACATTTTATTGAGGATTGGGTTTGTATTGGGAGAATGTGGTATGTTGCCCATACCTTCTGACACACGTCCAGATTACGTGGAAACGGCACCAATGGTATAAGTACAATTTGCAGCAGTGTGAAGCCTGCTTCCTTCTGAGTTGCGTGGATTTGTTTCTATTTCCGGACGGCGTGTTTAACGCAGAGCTTGCTCAATTAAAATTTTATCGCGTCTTTGATTGCACTAATCTCAAATATGATGGAACAAATGAACCGTCTTTCCCTTCTTTAATACCCTACCGTATCTTCTTACAATGTTAACACTCACAGTGAGTGTTTTACTCGTAAGATATACGTATCCTTAGTTTTCATTTTCTCTTTAATGCCATTACACGCATTCAATATTTTATGTATTCCGGAGTGGTGCCATAGGCTTGTTGATATGATAGTAAAGCGAATAATAAGTCGTTATTTGGCTTATAAGCGTTTAAACACGTATACTTTGTTCTGTAGTTCAAACACCCCTTTTAGTGTTTTCCTATTTGTACAGTTTGTCTATTGGAAAAGGAATTTTAAAGAACTTTACACTAAAAATGTAATTAAAAAAAAGACTTAAAATATGGTGAACAGGTCAGCTCTTAAAAATGCAGCCTTATTTGAATGGTATATAATTAGGCGATACATTCATAAATATATGGTAAATCGTTTATAGAATACTGATTTTAATACCGGAAATAATTATACTGATAGAGATCAAGATTTTTAACGACCGAGAGACATAATGGCAATATGTGTAGCAACAACGACAATACCAAATGACATTGCCTAACTGGTAAATATACTCAAACGAAATACTACAAACAACTGTGGCATTGTGCCATCAATTGTCAATTTACTATATACATATATGGCTGCTGATCCTTTTCAACTTGGCATATCTAGCCAACAGAAAGATCTCGGTCGATTGAGTAAACACAACCGCCTATTTCAATAAGTTATTCTTGATCACTTCCGGTCATAAAGGTCCGTAGTTTCGATTTTGGATCATACGCATTACATGTACAGTTGATGCATGAATGTGTGAGCGTCAATATGTTGGTGTATCCATTATAACAACGCCCGCACACCTAATAACGCCCGCACACATTCTTCCTAATAATGTTGATGTATCTTTAATAACGCCCGCACACATTCTTCCTAATAATGTTGATGTATCTTTAATAACGCCCGCACACATTCTTAGCTATGATTTAGCTATATATATATTTGTCTATGTGTTTTCATAATTTTGTGATACCAGTGATTATATATATACCTGGGGACACATGGCTATTGATATTAATATGTCTTTGGCTTGTTCATTGATTAACCGTGAGTATATACTTATGTTTATACGAATCTGCATATGACTGATATAAATCTATTTAGGTGCATATGCACTTACCATGTAGGCTTGTAAATGAGACTGCATCATAATCGCTATGTACAACTGTCTGTCTGTCTGCCTGTCTCTTTCTTTCTTTCATTCTCCCTCCCTCTCTCTCTCTAAAATATAGTTAGTCTTGTAAAATAGACTGAAGGAGTCAGTCTATAAACTAAATTAAGGTTAGTCTGGTGTGAAAATCACTGCCTCCCTTGACATGAGCCCGACAATTGTAATGCTAATTATATCTGATCCAGCATTGCTTAATTAACCCCGACCAAGCTGCATCAAATATGGTGTGAAGGAAGAATGGGGCCATTCAGTCAATCTATTTAAAGGTAGTACAGTGCGTCAAGTATTATGCCCATTCACTATTCACAAAATGACGCTGCAAATTGGCCCTGAGGTTCCGAAACATTTTTTGAAGTATGATTTCATGATCATTCTCATCTCGCGCTTTGTACTCAGATCACAAAGCAGAATATAAGTTGAACATGACATCGTACGCAAGAAGGTTTCGTAACTCTGGGGCCAGGTCAATATATACTCAACAAAATTAATTAAGGGCTAGTAACCTTTTTGAATATATAAATCTAGCTTTATATATTTATATACTTTTTACAACGAATTTTCAAACGTCTACATGCTTCAGGTACTCTTCAAGAACTTGCAGACACATTAGAAGAATAATGACACCAGACTCCTCAAGCAGAGTTCCTATATTTAATAGAAATCTTCCCTACAAAATATCTGCTGGCCCTTAATTTATTTTGTTGAGTATTCTTTAGATATCATCATAGCTTGATATTTGTGCTGATAGTTTTTAATGTAATTAGTTTCACAACTCATTCAAAAATAAACAAGCTGTATGTACGTGCTATTAGTCTCATATGATAATTGGTCTTAGACGATTGTCAGAAACATAGATGGCAAATCATAGCCATTGGTAACACAGGGATACCATTCAAAGCTGTTGGAAGTCAACTTGGACGTCATCACTCAATGAGTATCGTATTCATTAAGTAGCACGGACAATGCACTGACGTTAGAATCGACGAATATAGTGAATGACCTCGTGTGACATTGTAACGTAAGCATACTGCAGTGAGGATCAGTATTGGTTCTGGTAAAAAAAGGGACCTTGTATATCAAGTGCAACAATTCTAAAAGGCCAATGACTCGCAATACTGTATACATATATGAATTACACACACACACACACACACACACACACACACACACACACACACACACACACACACACACACACACACACACACACAAACACACACAAACACACCAATACGAAAAGAAAATATCTGACATTTCTTCTTTAAAAGGACAAACAAAAACAAAACAGAAACATACACCCCAAAAAACATCCCCAAACAAACCAAATCAACAACACTTTGGAAATCCTCTTTGTGCAGGGCTGTAATGTAAGAATGAAACAACCAATTCGCAGTGATGGCTTCCTTTGGCATTGCGTTTGCCATGGCGTTTGGCATTGCGTTTAACATTGCGTTTGGTACTGTGTTTGACATTGCAACACTGGACTCTTAGAATCCGTGGGAAGATCCTTGCTCCATAACACAACAGACCCGTTACAAGAACATTCGACCATCCGCCAACCATAATTAATAGTGGAGGATCCATCGTGATCATGTTACCATTATCAGTGCTCGTGGCTTCAAACCGAAGATGGTCACCCTGGTACAGGGCAATCATTTTGGCGACAGCTATATCCGGTTCATTCTTGAAGCGGTGGTGGTCCCGTATGTTGAACTGATGAGGATCAATCTGCTAGTACCTATGATAACGCTATGACCCTATCGCTGTTGCGGGATTTCCTACATATAATTGTTTTATGCTCAACTCAAAGTTTTGTTCACAAATCCACATGCCGGGTATTGCATTAGAGCTTGAGCATGAGACCTTACTCAAAATGTTTCGTAATCAAGAGGGTCGAGCTAATCGATCATTTCAGATATTGGTATGTTGAGATGGTCGCCATATCTCAATAGTCATTTGTCCATTTTCAAACAGACGAATATTAGTTTTGTGGGTCTTTTTGTTTTATTGTAATACATACTCATAAAATGTTGTTTGTCTTTAATAAACATTCATGTGTATATATATATATATATATATATATATATCCAGATTGTCTTTCCTAATACCGGTACTGTATATACATGTGTACATTTCGAAAGATATGTACTTACTTTGAACATTCGGCACCTAAAATTCCTATATAATTCTCAATTTAATCACAATTAAAGTAGATTTGGCACCTAAACGTCCTATATAAATTCTCAACACATTCGCAATGAAAGCGATTTCGTTTGATGTAGATAAATCATGTTTACATTGTACGTCTATCACTTGCTTACATACGCGCACCAGACTAGACGAATCGTTTATGTATTACAGCTTATCTCTGACATATATATGTAAATTGCCTTGTTATAAAAATATTACCACAAGTACGAACCGCCCCCGCTGAGTGCCAGTGCACAGCCTGAAACATACAAGGCCTTATTTCATTTCAACACTTACATAAATTAAACCCAACTGTTTAGCATTCGGGTATTGAACAATTTCGTTGAACAAATACCTGCGAGTTGATCACTGGAGTTCCACAACTAATCAACTGCATTTGCTCAACCTACGGGACGGTAATAAACACCAGATTTCGCTCATAGCCCCGTTGGAAGGCATGCTGTTTTATGAATTTGCAACTGGCTAATAACCCCTTTACTCTGACCGACTGAGTGTTGTTCATAGCGAAATAGACATGCTTGTCTATAACATTGCGAGCATGGCTTGCGTTTAGGGATTCGCTTTCAAAGGGAATAGACATATGTTGATTTGCCAATATTGAAAGACTTTTGTACATATGATGAAAAGGTGTAAACATGTTATTCAATGTTGAATGATATCGCGTAATATGATGTAAAACATATGAGAAATAATGACGTACGCAGCTTAATTTTTTTGCGGCTATATTTATTTAACGTTTCTTCTTCATCGTCTTCTATTTCTTCTTATACCACCAAACTGAAAACGTAGAATTCATTTTCTGCATCAATATACTATTTAATCATACGTAATAGTTCATACATATACATTTAATTATGCATTATATGCTCTTCTTAAAATTAACCTATAATTTTACATGTCCTTGTTCTGCAGTAAATTTGAATCATATGTTGATATCTTTTCATCATGTAATTTCACCTACATTCTTTAAAAGAACAGCAACACTCAAATTCAAATCACCATCCGATATATATATATATATACGAACGTAGAATTTATTTTCCAACATCAGTTCAATAGTTCAACACTAATACCAATGATAAAATACCATGACAAGTTGTTGTTTACTTGTTATTGGTACAATATCAGCATAATGGCTGAAAACAATTTGCATTTGTCCTACAATACACACGTACAAACACTATTAAAAGACACGTAGCTGTAAGCGAGGTTCTTCAACAGGGATGTTGACGGAGGCTTTATATTTAATTCCTTGCCAGTTTTATGTACGTGACGTACTTAAAATGTGGACTCAAAAACAAACGAAACATTTTTCCCGGACAGCGGATGCTTTCTTTGGTTATAAATCTATTTTAAAACCAATAAATTACGACGTTACATTCATTGAATGTTGTCAGTGTATGATTTAGTAACAATTTCTCAATTCTATTATATTTAAGAATACAGATAGTAACATTAAACTAAACCCGTTGAACAGCTAGCTGTCACTATCACAACTTTGTAAGTTAAAATCCCCATTACATTGTCATTACTAAACCCAAGTGAACGAACGCAGGCATTTGAATTCATTTCAAAAGCGTAAATAACATACACAGTTATTTATACGAATTCAAGCTGAATTAAAATATGGAGCACCATTTCGAGTCTAGACTTGTTTATATACAAGTACATTTTCATAGATTACCTCTTAATTGATTGTTAAAAATCTGAATTATTCACGTACTCTTGAGCATTTATTTAACCCAAACTAACAACTCCTTGCTTTCGCCGAGCCGACATACTATACAGTCAGTCGTTACTGGTCTTTATCACGCGCCATTGCTCATGATCCGGGCTAATTGTTGAGGAAGCCCGCCCCTGAAAACGGTATCTAATCGTTCCTGAGAGTTTAACGCCATTTGTGAATGTAGAGTCCGGTTTTTATGTAACACACAAACGGCAAAATCCTCATATCCACGGGAGATAACTCTTGATTAACAGATCAAAGAGATGTCATTGTATGGGAAAGAGGAGGGGGACGAAGAAGCTGATTAGTTCGACATCTGTATCGGGAACAATGATTTCTCCATTGGAAGCTCCGAACACCGTATGTGATGTGAGGATTGAGGAAGTCGGCATTTTCTTTGATGTAGGGGATTATAATTATTACTTACTGCTAACCAAAACAAACACTTCTGGGTCTGTTTCTAGGAAGCCTAACGAAGTATGTAACTGGCGGAAACGTGTGAAAATAAACTATTTCTGCGTCGTGAGGCAGATTAGCCGCCATCTTGAAAATATCACTTTCTCGCAATGGCTTTATTTCTGTTTTCAAAACATTCGGGAAATATCTGAATCTAAAACTATGGCTCAGTTTTTTTCTGCCGAACCAAATATTTATGCTTAAGCAATAACTGTGTATACATGTTTCTTTTGAACTTGTTATATTCGTCGTGGTTTTAAAAAAAGAAACAAATTATCACGTTACATCATGCCGCAAATCGGTCGCTTTACACTTCAGGTGTGATGAAAGTAATTTAGACTCATCCTAAAGAAACCGATGCTATACATTTACAAACACACGCCTCGGCTAAATCCTTTGAATAACATTAGGAATTTCTGCCAATTATAATGAAATCGGTAACGTTCTAGGGGATCAGTATAGCCTAAAAGTTGAAACACGTAAAAAAACGGCCCTGTTCATATTTACTATGGTTGTTAGAAAGTAATGTTATAGACCTAGTTAGAGGACGGCACGCGTTCTTGAAAATATATTGTTATTGGTAAGTATGCAAATTATCGGATTAGAACAACATCGCCATATGAAGAATATTAAGTATTTACCATTTTTGAAAATGCTCGCAAATGTGACATTCATTCCTACATAAGCTGCCATGTTGCCTGTCTATTGACGTTTCAACTAACACAAAAAGCGCGAATACATCATAAAAAAAATAATGAAAATGGCTTTGTGAATCTTCCAAACGTCTTCAAGAATTCACATAAAGCAAATTTAAATAAGAAAAAATTGAAATACGATATGCTATATTCTTATTGACTTTGTCATTAATCTACGAGTGTAAGAGAGAAAAAATACTTAGAAATTAGCTTTCTACGATTCTAAATGGAAACGTTATGGTGATGCTTGGCGTCCAAGAAGCGGCCTGGTTTAAAAACAAAAAGATGTCACATTTGAAAGGCTGCTAAAAACGCGGTGTTTTAAAACAGACTTGGCATTCTCCGGAGCAAATGTACCGCGCCGCCAGTTGGATATATAGAGAGGATCAAAACGAACGGAAGCCGTATATTTAACACAGGGAGAAAGCAAATTTCCATCTCAGTGTTTTGCAATTTCCTCTCCCGTCTTGAGAAATTATCTTTCGATGAATATCCATTATGCCAGAAAACAACAAAAAGCAAGACACAGAATTTTTAAAAAGTGTGAATCCGTACATGTTCATTCTATCACATCAGTGTAGCTTAATGTCGTCGGAGCGAAAAATACGAGATTCGAGTCCCCCTCTTTAGAAGTTCAAGAGAGATCCTTGTCCGTTTTAGGGTTTCGCTAGAATAACGTTTCGCTTTTTCTACTCGCGTTAAAGCTGCGACAACGCCAACCATTAGTGATGTTTGGAAGGTATCTCTAGCCTCTGGTGGTAGCACTGATCGGAAAACACTGAAATTGAAACTGGCATGGCAATGGACTACGGGAACCTAATTGACGCTCCGGGTTGCTTTGGAGCATTGCCTGGCTTCCTTTTAATACAAATACGGAAATGACACATCAGTCGTTTTTGTAAAAGTGTGCTGATGTTTGATACAGCGAAGCTTCAACTAATCAACGTGTTCTCCCCCGAAGTAATGTACACACACGCTCTCACTGCTAGTGCTTCCTGGAATAACTTCATCGGCAGAACCCCCGGCCAATATGTTCCACCAGAACAGAACAGGAATTTTATTTCTCATATAATCACATGTAGTGACATGGAGAAAATAAATAAGTACAGAACAGAAGAGAACAGAAGAGAACAGAGAAGAGAACAGAAGAGAACAAATAGAACATAATTTTATTTTCATATGATCACATGTAATGACATGGAGAAAATAAATAAGTACGGAACAGAATAGAATAGAAAAGAACAGGATAGAATTCTGTTCTATTCTGCTCTTTTCTATTCTATTCTGTTCTAATATTCTATTCTAATATAATCACATGTAGTGACATGGAGACAATAAATAAGTACAGAACAGAAGAGAACAGAACAGAGAGGACAGAATGCTATTTTCACAATGTCATGACACGGAGAAAATACATAAGTATAGAAGAACGCATAACGTAGAAGAACGTGTATCACAAATAATAGGTTGTGAAATCCGGCTTCAAATAAAAAAAACGTTTGAAGAACTTTCAATTACTACAATGGAATCACATTTTTGTTTAATTAATTTCATTTTAGGAGAGTCCTTAGAACACTTTAATTTGGTTAGGCATCGACTGCAAACGTCGCAAATCCTGGGTATCTCTCTCTCTCTCTCTCTCTCTCTCTCTCTCACTCTCTCTCCCCCCCTCTCTCTCTCTCTCTTTCGCGGTAGTCCAGTGCATTCTTATACAATTATTACATAATGATAATAATACTAATAATGATAATAATAATAATAACAAAAATACTACTACAATTTGAAACCTAGTCATGATCCCAATACATTTTATTACAACGTTCTCTCTGCTTCAAGACGTATAATTACTTTGACATTCAACTGTTAATAAAATGTATCTTAAGTACACCACAATGCTACACCACAATGCTACTAAATCCATACAAATGTTCCATATCGAGAAGCCCACAGACACGCACACAAATGCTATATGAAGCTGCCATAAAACATGTGTCAATATCTCCTTTTTGTGCAATCAACATCCATATGTAACATCCAGCATGCACCTGGGCCCTCCTCGGCCCTGCAAGAGGTGCGGAAATATCTGAAATGTATATCTCGTACATTTCAACGAATTCATTTCAAGCAGGTGCGCGAAGCTTGTACAATCGATGATGATATGTGCACGTGCATTGAAGACAAAACACGTTGTTATGTCAGTGTGTGATTGATGATTGAAATATGCAGATATTGTAAATGTATATTTCGGGGTCGGGGTGGGTAGGAGTAATAGAAAAAAACATACCGTTTTATTTTAACAATTGCATTGAGTGGAGAAATGTACATGTAATGCTCTGTGCATTTATCACTATGACGTCTATTGTTATTTTTACCGCACCAGTAGAACTCGCATATGTTCAATAATGAAGTCTTAAATTATAAAAGATACAGTTAAATGCATTTCATGATGCCAACAGCATTATTAATAACTTATAATACAGTATCGTGTTAATATTCTATATTGTGTTATTTAGACTTGATCTTCCGATATCCAAAATGGTCTAAAATACACGAATGACATTCGTCGTATATTTTTCTAAATATCTAAAATAGTAACCCATTCGACAATTTTCAAAACGCACATTAACAATATTAATTACTTAAATTTTATAGAAACAACATTTTGAAAGGCGCATATTTGTATATTAGCCTTAATACGTGATTATAATAATTTCTTATTGTAAGCGATCGTCATATCAACATATATAGTGTAGGGCATTTGTCGATACACTGACAGTGTCACTGTATAAGGTTGGGTTTATTGCCGGTTGTTTCTGTTATACGATCTAAGTCTACCATGATTGTGACACCTCTTCCAGTGGATAGAAAACAAATAAAGATACCAGGTCCCAATAATGGTTCATAAATTAACCACTTCTTCTCGGTTCGTTCAGATAAAAGTTCAGATAAAGCAGACCCTTGACTACGAAGTGTTCCAGGGTATATATTGCGGAATTAAAAGTGATTCTCCCACCCCACCCCCTCCCCACACCCCTTTTGTCTCGACTTGACATACCACCGATCAAGGTCATTGCATATTTAAACTCTGATGTTGTTTTGCAAATAGCAGTCACTATTTGATTTATGAAGTTACTCATAGCCTATACAGTCACAATATAGTTTTAAACGCCGTCACATTAAACACATATTCCATGAATATATATCCAGTAGTAAATTTAAGGAGACACGATAAGGAATATTTACATATGGGTGTATATATTCAGTTCACATTGGCAAAACTAAAAAACACACACTAAAATAGATCCAATGAGATATACAATATGATTATAAACCATTTTGGTACCAAATAATATCCTATTTCTTGAGGAAAGATCAATCAAGAGGGCATTCATGACACTCCTGTCTAGATTTCTGATCAAACAATCCGACAGCGAAGTGGTCCATTTTATTTCAGTTAAAGAGCTTAATTTACAAGGCAGTCAAAACACGAGAAATGTCGTAAATTATCGTAAAACTTCACTCGCAAAATATTTGTCTAACTCGCGGGGATATTGTCATTTTATGACCCCCGGTTTCTAGAATCTCAGAGGAGAGGTCCGAATACGTCGAGCCACTCGATGTCTCGTATAACTGCCAACTACCCCATCATCAGCAAGAAATCTCAATCCACAAACAGCATGAACAACTGTGTAACTAATCCTAACCCCGGCGTGGTCTCATAAAGCGGAAAAGTGATCTGCTTATCGAAGTATCTTGTAATGATTTGCTGTTTTACAAGCTGGCTCGAAAACGCTCACTTAAAATGCAATAAGCGGTTTATGGCCTTGTTTTATAAATATGAGACGTCGATATGTACCCTCATCCTCGATGATTTAATTAAATTTCTGTGAGAACGTGACACTACAGCGATGATGAGGCGAGAGGAGACGATAACAAAACTATACATCGGTTATCGAAATAAATCGTTAGTCTACATCGATATACAGCAATATTTGCAATATAATAAATCTATCAATATTATTGCCTTTTCAGATTCATATGGTATGATAACGTGGTTAATGTGTGCTAGCAAGTTTTTGTAATCCGTCTTGTGAGAAGAGAAAAAGACTATCTGAATTACAGTAAATAACATTTGGAAATCTACATGGATTCGTATACGATGAGTTCAGAAATTATGTGGTACATTTCACACGTGCAATGTACATAACATCATCATTCTCACTATATAATTATGATGTTTACCGTGTTGAGTGTAATATCAACTGCATGCCCATTTATAGTTCATCCGGGACATCAACTTGACGGATTTTGTCTAGAAACACCTTTAGAATTAAACATTAATATCTGAGGTTTTAATGTTATTGGGGTTTCATGCAATGAGACACACTTTTTAGTACATTATCTTGAAATATTTCGATTCATTAATCAATATATAAATACTATTTGTATTGAATTTATTAGTTTGGCATTATTATTATTATTTGTGGTAGTAGTAGTAGTAGTAGTAGTAGTAGTAGTAGTAGTAGTAGTAGTAGTAGTAGTAGATATACATATATAATTAACTTGTTTTATGATTTATTATTAATTATAACAATATCTAATCCATTAACTACAAATCACTATTCCCAATAATTCTACCGAGACCCATGCAACAACTTCATTACATATACTACGTCACTATCCATTCACAGAAAAGTCCAACATCTCGTGCATTCAGTGGTCTTGCTATTTCTTTAACATATGACTAGGGATATTCCTACGTGTGGTACAAATAAGCATGCGGATGTATAACATTTGTATCTCAATGTTTAAAGAGAACACATATTTTGAGTATTTATTGAGCAATGACAAATTTTCGAAATTATTCCACGTTGAAAAAAACCAACATAATTATCCAATAAATTAAATGAAAATATGTTGGTCTATATCCTGTATATTTTCCTTTCATATCCTGTGTATCATCATATTAATAATATACAACACTGATGCAAATGTGTATTTTTGAAAATATATTTCCTTTTGGACAAGTAAAAGTATATGTATGTATCGATGGCATGTATTATTTATATAATATATTATTAAATAAATGAATGAATCCACATTTCATATGACTAAACCTTCAATAAATCTAAATGCATCATAAATCAAGATTTTGTCACGTGAAAGCATAACTCTTAAATCAAATACTAATAGTATCAAATTCATGATCATAATAATAATCAAACAATTAATCTGTGACATCATACATCTTTAAATCAAATAATGCCATAATGCCATGCTAATAATAATAATAATAATAATGATAATAATAACGTAGCAAGTTAACATACATTTTATTCTACTGTCCTATATTTAATTAGACTGATTTAAGATATCATATAGATTTTTCTATAGGCACTATTACTACAAAACAATCTCCACACCGACAATACAGAATTTATTACAAATCTCAAAAATAATTTATCAATCGAAATAAACGCTATATACCTTTTTTTAAATATGCGTGGGAGGGTATGTTATTAGCTTAAATTTTAATCGGACATTCTACTAGGATTAGTGCTGTACGCTCAATAACGTCCAACATGTTTCTTCTGTCGTGCACAGCCATAGAGCCCCTCTCTTTGCCTTGGCACCACAAGTAGACAGATCACGTGACATTTGCGCTTGAAACTGATTACTATTCCATGTGTTGTACAGCTTCACTGACTACACGAGCTGTGAAATCTACAACTGCTTCACGAGCAGCGCACACAACATTAGGGGGAAGGGGCTCGTTATCTCGTTACAAATTATTTTAAAGACCCATAATTGCTTCGAGATAGCTCTTGTCATATCTGGTGTTTTATGCTCGTATCACAATTTATAGGATGCAAATGGACAGGAGAAATGTAGAAATGCCTCGCGTTGTGTTGTGTCTTGTTTGTTCTTGTGGATTGGTGTGTAGTTTATAAATAGTTTGTAATTGAATAATTCCTTTGGCATTTTATGTAGCAATTGTCTAAAGAACATGTTTTGGGGTGGTTTGAATTAGTATGATTCTAGACTAATAATGAATGATTTAATCGTCGTTATTTCCTCCAACTGTTCGGAGAGTATTAATTAAACATTAAAACATTGACACATTTGACAATTGTAATTATTAAGCATTCGTTGAAAAAGATTCCATATTTAACTTTCTGGAATTATTCATGTAAAAGAAACAACAGTTTGAAAACCATGAGCTATTAGTATATTCTTGAACAAATACAACTTCGATATGAACTCGACTCACTATAGAATGATATACCTTCAGATATGTTCTGAAAATTGTACTATCCGTTATAGACCATCTGTTTCATCATGGATAAAATGATATATAATAAACGCCCTCAGCTATTTACCGACAGCATTATTACAACAAACGTCAACGCGTTTATACTCTCACGGGAGGAAAATATGCATCGCCCTATAAACTGAAACAGTATACCTTCAACTCTAATTCAAAGTCAGAATACCGTCTTTCATCGGGTTTGGATAATTCCCTTCGATCATCTTCAATGTTTAGTATTCGAATTGGCCGAGGCTTATTTAAACTAAATACAGGTTATTGCAACATGCCTGCAAATAATGAATTGTCTTCATTTCCAACTGGTTTTCAATTTGATGCTTGAAATAATATTGAGAAAAGGTATTTTGTCAAAGAGTATCCATTAGATCAACATTGACTAGTTTTACGAGAAGTTTGACACTTAGAAGTGGCTCGATGCGCCGCTGGCATCATAATAGAAGAGAATGGAAATATAAACTTACTTTATAAGCTAGTTCAGTAGGTGTGTCGCTTTAACGCTACTCATGAGGAAGACGAGTAATGGACTGGGTGATTCTTGTCAAAATCTGTCGTCAAAATATTGAAGTCTGAACGTGTAAACAGGTTGTAGTTGTTACCACTAATAATGTAAGCAATGAACAACACGCTGATCCCTCATCAGAACACATGTACATGTATTTACTTTTGTAGAGAGATAGAACAGCTCTAATTGACAAAGACGTACACCACTAGTGTTATTCCGTGATTTTTTAGTCACCCTATACTATTTATAATAATAATATAATTGTTTAAAAATTACTATCGTTATTGTTATTATTATTATTATTAAACAAAATATGTTTATGATTATTATTGTAAGTTACTACTACTACAACTACAACTACTACTACTACTACTACTACTACTTATACTACTACTACTACTTATACTACTACTATTACTACTACTACTACTACTACAACTACTACTACTTCTACTACTACTACTTCTGCTACTACTACTACTACTACTACTAGTTATTACTAAAATAATTATTGTTATTATTTCAGGTGGTATCTCGTACTATTTAAATCTATTAAGTAGTAATATTAATTTGACTGCGTTTACTAAGTACAAGAACTGATTTATAAAGCGCTGTGCAACCATTGTAATCTCCATTATTATTCACTTGCAAGAAGTCTACAATGTTTTGAAATGCTTCAATAATTGTTGTCATTATTTGATGAATAGTTAGCGGATGTCGCTAAATATTTGTATAACTTATTATATTTGTGCAAGGAGTTATAAAATGAACCAGGGTACAGGGACCAACAGACAACGTTTACGTAAATTGATTATTTTCACACATTGTAAGGGTGACTCAACCTTACAATTTTGCAAATAACGTAATTCGATCAATATATTACAGGTTTTGTTCAAGAAAATTACTCGTCAATTATTCATGCATCTGTAAGAGGATTGGTGTAGCAAAAATTGACAAATACTAGTATGCACATATTTAGTGTAATTTATAAACTAGTTTGATTAGATTAGTCTAAACGCGTTCAATAACATAAGGATAGTTTGTTTATTTAGCCAAGTATGAGTAAATATAAATATGTTGCACTTAAATTGATTGAATGCTATTAATTATCTTTTAGACGTTATTAAGAGAGAAACTAATTTTTTCTTGGTTTAAATTTTTCTTCTTCTTTATTTCGTAGTAAATATTATCATTATATAGATAATTATACGAAAACCAGACAAGTTCATGCTATGAAAAACTCATAATTACAACTTTGATTATTTAAAAATAAATAGTACGTATTTAAAACTGTTAATAAAATTGAAATAGTAAATAATTATATACACGTGAAGCTAAATGTTTTAATAGAGATTTATTGTCTACAGGTAAACCTAAGTGTTTTAATAGATTATTATATGCACATAAAACTAAATGTTTTAATAGATTATTGTATAGAGGTAAACCTAAGTGTTTTAATAGATTATTATATGCACGTAAAACTAAATGTTTTAATAGATTATTGTATACAGGTAAACCGAAGTGTTTTAATAGATCATCATATGCACATAGAGCTAAATGTTTAAACAGAATATGTATTTACAGGTAAAGCTAAGTGACGTGTTTTAATATATTATTATATGCACGTGAAGCTAAGTACTATAATAGATTATTATTTACAGGTAAAGCTAAGTGTATTTTAATTTACGTTAACGGCGCCAGCCTAGCTTCTCTATGTTCATAAACTTCTCAACGTAGCTGTCGGTGTTTATCAAACAACGTACAAATCAGGGATTATCCGAGAAGCTACTGTACACTTTTGTATTCTATGTAAGTAAACAATTATTTTATCGAGCTTATTGGCTAATCTGGATGATAGATTAAGATTAACTTGTTTTATCGAAATACACTTATGTTTGATTTATCTTCATTAGACAATCATTGTATGCTGGAAATTTTCTGCGACCATTTCTTGCTATACCGGTAGGGGTCTGTCTCAAATTGGTAACAAATCGAGTTCAGATTGTGGCTTATCCATGTTAGGGTTTCGTGATTTAGAAGATCGCGTTGGTTGAACTCCTTTCATAATACCTGATTTGTAAAACGAAATAATATTGTCCTATAACATTAGCCGCTTTTATTAATGACAAAACAATGCGCATAACCTTTATCATCTGTCTTTAAAACATATTTCAAATTTAGATTTAAGATGGTGTCAGTTTTATTATTTTCGACAAAATAATATTAAATTCATCGTCATCGGTGGAACATTTTCTTAATTAAGACACGACAATTATGTCATGTTGTAATGTGTGATTGCATGATTTGAACATGATAAACACATTGTGGAAAACTAGTTAATGTTTAGTCGTTATTGACACGTGCATATAGCGTAAACAATGAAATTCGTAACATTGACATGCTTAGTTATACATTAGTTATACTGTATATTCATTTCTATTTTCAATTATATTAACAATAAACCCGAAATGTAGGTGGTAAAAATGTATCTTGCTGCATTTATTTGTTAAAAATTCCATTTCAAAGAACAAAATATTATGTGTGCGAAATTAATTATTATTCTACACGTATCATCCTCAAGGTAAACAATCAATATATACACCTTCAGGTAAATGAACACATTTCAAAATAATTCCTGACATATGTTCTATCCCTTATGGGACAGTATGTTAAACAATTCATATCCTAGACCAGCTCAGCCCTATGTTTTTAATATCCCGTATCAGTTTAACACATGGCGTATCAAGAGGTCGTGTTGACTAAAGTCGGACACATGTGTACGACTCGACTATACGTGTATGTCCCCCCCCCTTTTAAACCGGCAAAGGGAGTGTATTTTTACTAGCTTTTCAAAATCTGCAAAACCACTTTCCATGCAACTTTCGACTTCTAAAACATATTTGATTTTCCCTTGGGAAAATTCACATATTATGTCAAATATGTCACGCATCGATTGATGTCAAGTAAGCATAACAGTTGTAAATATTTGCTCTAAACTGTGTAGGTTTCTTGAAGAAATAATCAAGATGCGGTTTCTATTTCATATCTTTTGCTTTATTGTACTGGCAATTTTACATGTCACAGCGCCTGTAAATTTAAATTATCTGTACAATTTACATAGGAACCATTTCCATCGTGATTAGATGAACGCACAATTTAAAACCTGTTTCTCTGTCTTTCATTTAAACACTCTTTGTTCAGAGTAAATATAGTTCCATACACACATACACGTACACGATAGACAATGGAAGTTCAAGAATGTATAAATACAAGTATTATACACGGGAGAGTTCATGAACACATTTAGAGAAGTTAAAGCTATTACGGGTAGATGAACACTATCGTGTAGTAAACCATAGACTAGATGATCTTAAATATAAACTGAGAGTGAGACTGTGTGAAATAGACAAGTGAAATTGACAATACATATATAATTGACACCAGCGTGGAAGTGAAATGTCATTTACCGTAAATGCTGTAAAATATGAGGATAGAAATAAACAGATTACTTACAAAACAGCATGACAGTCACAGAACAAACTCACTGATTTTTTAAGTCACAAATTTGTCTTTGGCATTTTTGGCTTCTCTTCAATTGCAAGAACGATCTATTACATTGTTAGTGATGTTTTTTTATTTTTTTGCACATATTTTTCTTTCTTCCAGACAGGAATGTGAAAAATGTCCCCCACTTCATCCCTTGCCAATTAGTCCAAACGAAGTGGGAATCACCGCTAATCTTTAGCACTCTGTGGTCATTTGTCCGACTCAAGGGTCCACAACCCTGCTCAGACCACTGCCTTGGACACAGCATCTTTGGAGATCAAAGTTTTTACATTTTACATCTGAGCGTCCCCCTTTGAAGTTCACCGCGGCCAGGTAGGTATGGCACATGCTTGCACATATTGACGATATTTTTCTAAGTCTAGTTGTGCCATTGCGGTCATCGCTCCTGCGAGTGGCGAGAATGCACTACTACCCGGGCGTGGCATGTCCAAGATTCCCCCTGACCGGAACGACGCTAAGGAAGGGGGAAGACCCAGACCAGGGAGACCCCCCGGGAGACTGGGTCTAAATGACGGTAGCGATGTCGGGGTTAATGAAGATGATATAACAGGCTTACTGCTACTTGAACTAGATGAAGTACTTGATGACGTACCGATTATATTGTCTATAGAAAAACCGGGTTTAACTGAGCTGGAACTCCGAGCTTTGCTCTCTTCTTTTTCCAGACTCTCGAGTTTTTTTAACTGACTAGATCCCGGGGTGGATAACGACAGTGCCTGAAGAGCAGGGGCCATCCCCATCCCCACCCCTCCTCCTCCTCCCCCTAACCCGGGGGTCAGGTACGCTGCGTGGGACAGGTGGGGTCGGGAATACTCTCCAGGGAGGAATGAGAAATGATGGGACAGAGGAGACATATACGGGTACGACAGACCCATGGGCGAGGAGGCGAACGCAGCCGGGTGTCCGTGAGCAGCCAGAAGACTATGGTGCTGGAAATACGGATCCGTCGCCGATATGAACGCCGTCGGTTGCTGCATCATATCCGGGGTGTTTCGCTTGTACCGCTTCCTCCGTCGGAGGAAGCTACCATTGTCAAACATGTCCTCGCTGGCAGGATCCAAGGTCCAGTAATTCCCTTTCCCCGGATTTCCGGGTTCTCGGGGTATTTTCACGAAACAGTCATTGAGGGAAAGGTTATGTCGTATGCTGTTCTGCCACGCTGGGAATTTCTCTCTGTAATATGGAAATCTGTTCATGATAAATTCACAAATTCCGGACAGGGTTAGTCGCTTCCTTGGTGACTGAAGAATCGACATAGTGATGAGAGCGATGTAGGAATACGGAGGCTTTACCACACTGGATTTGTTTCTACCTTTGTCGTCGCCGCTTTGGTCATCGCCGTCTTCGTTGCTGGTGAAACTGTGGTCGTCTGCCCGCGTCAATTTGCTGTCGTCGAGGTCCAGGTCGCCGTCGCTTCCGTGCGGCGACAGCGGCGACGATATTGGCGACGGGGGTGGGGAATCCACCTCTAAATGTTCGTCTTCACTGCAGTCACCGTCGTCTCCTCGTGTAGTTTGCATCAGCACGGAATTCCCGCCATTTACGCAGATGTTGTCCGTGCATGGGTGGGAGCTGTGTTCCGCAGACGTGACGGCCAGATGCGTTTTCCTCAAGTCTAGGTACTGTTGGTTTGCGGGTATATCTACCACAGGGTGAGCACCGACTGATTCCATATCGTAACGCATCGCAGATGCGCACTCGGAAAATGGAAAAGTATTGAAAGTTTTGATCAGTCACAAATTGTTACAAGATCGTTCGCAACACTTCCTGATGTATTATAAAACTATGACAACGTTTCTTGACTGCGTCCAATCTTAAGACTTCTAGTCACAACACTCATCGCATCGAATGACAGCCAGTTTTTTCTCGACGTGTGTACTAAGACACTGCTAACACCACGGGGGCCACCCATAGCGATTTTCTATTCGCTGTTGGCTCCCGTGCAACCGAAGAACAGACTCCGCCCACCTGTCAATTAAAGACTAACTCGCGTCACGTGACCTATCGGCAGCCGCTGCGAAGAAGCTATTAACATATCAATCGGCCCGCAGACGACGTAAACACCTCCCCTAACGATTAAGGGGTTTGCATAGTCAACACTCGCAAACAAACGCTGCTAAATTTTGAGCTTTTCCACACTGTATTGATACAGAATAGAGCCAAAAGAGAACTCCATACCCCTTCGTTCCTTGTTCCTTTCATTAAACAACTCTGTTCGTTGCCAATTAATATTTTCGCTCTTTGATTCGTTTTATTTCTCAATAGTATTCTCTCACATCCTCAGAGCCGGCTTTGCTAACAGAAATGTTTATTTTTCAGAGATTTTTTAATATTTTTATATCTCTGTGTGTCGCCTCCAATTATGATTTCCAAGTGATCTCCGCCGTGGATGAGAATTCGTACGGAAATGCAAACAGTTACATCCTATTTGCAAACAGTTTGGGTCCAAAAGCACCCTCCCCAATCTGGTCAGCACATGCGTACCCCCGCGTTCAACTGTCCTTGTGAGGTGGGGGACGATCGTTACCGAGAGGACGTGACCCTCAAATAATTGGGATTATAGTTCTATATTAACCCGTGAGTTATTCATTAAATTTA
Organism: Lepetodrilus schrolli; assembly: GCA_032361225.1. NCBI lineage: Eukaryota > Metazoa > Mollusca > Gastropoda > Lepetellida > Lepetodrilidae > Lepetodrilus > Lepetodrilus schrolli. The sequence continues at coordinate 7,829 of JAUTBT010032955.1, read as the reverse complement.
TTTCTTTTCAGGGATTATTTTCAATATATTAAGAATAATTGATATGAAAAGCATAGCGATTTCTCAGGTTGATATTTGTTTAGTATTCTTGGATTTGAATGATAATATTAATTAACATGATGTCGTATCTATCACAGCATATAGAACATTACATTTTGAAACATTTACATATATTCATAAATATGGATTATATGATCATTAGTATAAAAATATAGATGTATTAATTATGTAATATAATATTTTGTGGTATATTGCGTACGTTAACATACTGAGCTCGTTCTTAAATAATGATATTTTTCTACGAAGACGGTCATCATATTAATACTTTTGAACATGTTCTATGTACAAAATCTTGAAAATTAAATATTTTAATGTTTATGAATTTTTTTAATCGGCACTGTTTAGTATATCTATGAGACGTGCAGCAATATTCGCTCCCTCCAACTCTCACCTCCTCACCCCTATAGTAACCATTGCATTTTTATTTATTTATTTATATATTTTTTAAACGTCACAGTCCACTGTCAGTGCTCAGTGAGATTTACAAATTAAGAGACTCGGTTCAGACTTGAGATAAGGCAAGAGTAATTAATCCATCCAAACAATTAGACGATCAGCGAGGTGGGAAGCAATATCTACGATTGCAATTATACTGTAAAACACTTTCAACAAACACTATTATCTCGTAAGTGCAGTTATACACAGATAATCACGGAGACGAGGAAAACGTTAACAATGTAAAAGCGTGGCAGAGATGCGATGTTAAGTAGTGGGATTTTCTCTCTCTCTCTCTCTCTCTCTCTCTCTCTCTCTCTCTTTCTCTCTAGCCTTTCTCTCTTTCGATCTCTTTATCGATCTCTCATTTCTATCTTTCTTTCTATATGAGTCTCTTTCTTGTATATCCATCTCTCTCTCTCTCTCTCTCTCTCTCTCTCTCTCTCTCTCGCTCTCTCTCTCTCTCTCTCTCTCGTCTTCCCATCTCCTCCTATATCATAAGTAACACAACATCAATTACATTTAACTTCCAACTTTAACTTCCGACTTATCTAAATCTTTAAACAGTGCAACACGCTTCAGACAAAGAATAATTATTCAATGAATTTTTATAAAAAGAATTATTAAATGATTCAACGTGAGTCACCCTGGGAGGTGTCCAATTAGACTTTCTTTTATTGACAAGAATGTCTTTCATTGGACTTCATGAAAACGTTCTTAGACTGAGAAAACAAACACGGTGTGGATGTAATGCCATTGTAACTGTTAGGAACAAAAACAATAGAAATAGTTCTCTGCGCATGTGTAGACTGATAAATGGGTAGAGCATTCAAAGGCACCATTAATCTCCGTAGTATATTTATGATTTACTAGATTAAGAAACGCAACGAAAATAATAATTTGTTTTGTAATATTTTTATTCACAATTTCTATACTGAAAATCAAAAATTAAAAAGGTTTCATAACAACAACTTGTTCACGTTAATATATATTGTGTATCCATCGTCAAGGAACGAAATATAAGTTTTTATATTAAATGCCAATACACTTTCATTAAGTTTTTTAATTGAATGCCAATACACTTTCATTACATTTAAAAATTAAATATGATTAAAGCTTGTCCACATAGTTAATGATTTAGTTACTATCTTAACTTAATCTTGAATTCTGAGAGACCATTTTACGACATGCTTATCTTACAATTGACTAAATCCAGCGCGGCTGCGAAATTTGCCAATTTCATGACGGGATATAATTCGTGCAGTCTGGCAACAAAGTGTTGGTTTGATCAGCTTATTGCAATAAAATTACATCACGCAAATTGCCATGAAATATTTACATCTCAGTCGTATCACAATATGCCAATATTTGCCATTGTATAGAGCCCATTCAGCCTAGATTATCTCTCGCTTTTGTTTGTGAAGCCATCCCCACTACAATCACCGCAGTGATAGGCAGACTGAGTGGCAAGTATATTATCGAATATGTCATAAATATCCCACAACTACCCCTCTCAAATCTTATCAAACCGCAATCTATATTTACTATGCATGAAGATACAAACACGAAATCCCCCCACTTCTCAGTGAGGGATGTAAATTATCCATCAATATCAGTTACTGTGCAACCTTTGCAATATTTAATTACGTTATTTAACGGATAACGGATGTTTATAAACACAGGTCTCATAAAAGCTTAAAGAGCGGTTGAATTCGACATAAAGGAAGGGATTATTTCAACCATCAGTGTTATAGAACTCGATAATATTGCAGGTGGATTCTTCCCCGTTATGCAAGTCCGCATGTCGTCCGTATCCCTTTAATTTCAAACCGGAATTCCTCGCGGGGTGTCCAGCTAATTCCGTGAAAACAACAACAACGAGACGCCGGACGCAAACAAGATGTAATAATCTGTTCTCATTGTATCAAAGTATATCAGTTCACGCCTGTGCTCTTTGATATCGCCTCAAACCATCCTCCCAATTCTCGACGCCCCGCTGGCGGGATATTCACACCCTCTGCGCGAGAAGCAATGAAACAGCATCACGAGCTACGATTCTGCAGTCAATATTGTTTTGACATAATTGTCTCATCAGTAATAATAGCTATTAACAACCCCCTCCGACATAATCCGACGACCACGGGAGTGTTCATTTCACACCACGTGCTACGAACAACGTTGTGTAGACACTGATAGTTAGAGATCTACTACTCTTTTTGTCGGGGGTCCGAGTTTGATCTAAGCCGAAGAGATAGTTGGGGGTCCATCGTTATTCATGCCTTGATGATATAAGCTTGATAATGTTTATTATTACATATCTCATAGCAAATGTGTTTTATTTAATTCGCCTTTCATGTCGACCTTCTCTTTCAAGATGATGGACACTTACAAATCTTAAATCGAAATACGTCTTTCATAGTGTTGATAGATTGTTTGGATACGTGTTAAATTAATTAATATATCATTGTAGATACTCTGTTATATTGATGTAGATTAGACATAACGATGAAATTACATTAGCACTTTTATCTGAAATTCATTTACATCCTCGGAGAATATACGCACAAAGACATTATAACGTTAGCAAGTTTAAAAAGAAATCTATTGTAAATTATGCATGTATGCAAACCGTTAATTTGAGAGATTGTTTGAAGGAGAATATTTGAATGTGTTGTATTCTAGTATGGTAGTCCTATTATGAATTATCCGGTTATGTAATACAAGAAACATGAAGTCTGGTAATGGTGCAATTGAAAAGTAAAGATTATTATTTTCAACGAACAATTACTTTTACATGTCTGAACAAATAGGCGTTCTTATCGAGTTGAACTGTGAACTGTGAACTGTGAACTGTGAACTGGTCAAACCAATATTAATCCAAATGGTAGATTTGACCATCTGGATTTAGGGATGTATAGCTTTCTAATAGAACATTCAAAGAATAATCAGATTAACAATGATGTCATTATCCGTCTGTAAACAAATACATGTACATACATATATCAATATATATATAGAACGTTTTTAAATCCACATACTGTACAAAAAAAGTATATTTATTTATAATATAGAGCTGTGCTCAGGAAAGCATATAAATACAATGTAATGATGCAATCGAAAAGTAAAGATTATTATTTTCAATGTACAATTACTTTATCCATGAGCACCACTTGTTATATAAGTTGCTATATTTGTATTTGCATCTTCGGAGTTACAAGTAATCAATAATACTTACTTAATCATTAATCCAGTTAATTGTTATTAATATATCTTTTAATCCAATGGAAATGATTTAGTGTCACTACGTTCTTATGTTCGACATTCATCTTCTCGTGAATAGCACGTATACGATTTATATTAATTTTATATAGGCTAACATTTAGAACATTACGACTTGTATGAGATTACACTTGAACTGCGATGACATTTAGCTTCTAGAAACAGCTGTCAGGCTGCTTTAAAAACATTTATTTCAACTCTCAATTTCATATTCAAACAAACCATCAACGCCACTTTAATCCCATCACACGTTGTAAACGTGACTAGTATCGAAAAATGTTTAAAAACCATCCCGTAGATTATAATCTGCAATTGGCCATATCGTCCTATCTGGATTTAAGAGGCTAGTAAAGATGGCATGGGGAATTGGCAACTGTGAAACACATTACGTTGTCACTTACAAGATGACATAACAAAGATCGTGCGGAGAGTGAAATCGACAACAACAACTGCACTGATGTCAAGCCACGGGTAATCCTCATGGCACATTCGGCCACGCATCCACGTCAATCAAACGAAGGGTTAATCTATTTCGCAAATTGATAATGTTTTCGGGGAAGCGAAATTGGTAAATAAAACATACAAATTAAGACCATTAACACTCGTATGCGTTTAGGAAGTGTTTGTGTTTTTGTTGTAAATTAATGTTTGTTGTGAGATTATTTGAGAGATAATGAAGCTTATTTTCTTAGCTAATTATTCCGACTAAAATTTCATACTAATGTTATTAAATTTAGTTCACACCCATAGTAATGGTAACAATCATAGCAATCTATATTTTGTAATGTATTAATTTATAATTTTATTTAATCGATACATTTACTTTAATAACTCAAAAGTTTACTTTAATAACATGAATTTACGAACTATTTCTGTTTTGTCGACCCATGAAACATGAAACATTTTACTTCAAACTGTCAATTACCTTTTCGAAATATATCTACATAAACATTTCTTAACATGTACATATTCAGTCTAGTCGTTTCAAAAGATACGTTAATAATGCATTTAATTGTAAATGGGATTATTGTTCATATCCCAGTCTTCGGAACATACTATAGAATATGTATTTACAATCGTAAGAACAATTTTTAATTAAACATCAGAAATTCAGTAAAAATGTCAGAAATAAATGAAACAATAAACTAATTAAGTCTAATGTCCGGTTTGTCAAAAGATAGCGATCCGGGTAATTTTCGTTTAAACTCGTAATGAAATATGTCCCGGGCATTTCTTGTCTGCAATTTGTCTGTAAAGATTGTATCAGCGGGGAACACGCCGAAAGCTTATCGTAAACATTTCTTAGACAACCTACAACAAATTGCAAGCACGTGTCCACTCAAAGCTTGTTAAACGTGTTCGGCTTCGAGATAAAGTCCAAAGATCGGAGATGGATTCGTTTTAATGATAATTGACCATAAAAAGACATCGGTTTTTATAACGCGAGTAGGATAGCGATAAAGACAACCCTTCACTACAGACGGTAGCCGCCTTTAGAAGATGTAACCTCTTGATTGACAGCTGATGACGACCACGAGGGGAATGTCATTTAATACGAGGCTACCGACGAGTCTACTAATCAGGTAATGAAATTGACCACTTACAAGGTGATAATTCGCAATCCAGAGGACTCAGGATTGTACGGCATTTGACGAAAGATAAGAGATGAAAAATCAGAGGGGGGTGCTCTTTTTCTCTCTCATTTTATAACAGCCCTATACAGAACAAAGTGACTAGTGTGTGTGCTATGTCATGACTTGCCAACTGAAACTTACATGCAACGTAATCGGTTCAATCGATCAGATAATTCCAGTTTTACATGCATCATGATCCCCAGGGAGTTGAGAAGGTGAAATGAGTCCATAGTGATAAATTGACCGTGGTAAATACTAATGTAACATGTAGCGCTTTGAGCATGCACTAACATGGAGTCATGCGCTTTATACACGGACTATTTATTTATAACTATCACGAAACCCACCACATAATCATGAAATCACCTCAGGATTGCAAAAATATTTTCGTCAGCTAACTAAGATAACTTAAATTAAAAACATAATAAACGTGAATAGAAATAAATTATGTGGATAAAATTACATCAAACCTCAGGAAGATAATTTTATTAAAAGAAATGTTTAAAAAAAATAAATATTAGTTTTAGAAAATACCCACATGTACTTAAAAAAAAGTTTCGTAACACGTTAAAGCGGTATTCTCTCATTGAAGCTATCCCACTTTACTAGTTTGTCTCTTTCAAATATTTGAACTATACCGAACTGAGGTCATATTAAAATTCTACTTTCCGCATATGAAATATACAAGCACAAACATACAACACAATAAACCATTACCAATTCAATTATTCGAGCATTTCTTAAGCCCAAATAACATGTGATTACAATTATGAGACTATATATTTGTATACAAGGCATTCCCATAGATGACAAGGTTATACACCCGGTCACCTAACCACAGTTTGTTTTCCTAACCGGTACGAAATAGCACATACTGTATGGGAATATACATAAGTACACGCTTATAGGATAGACCACAAAGCCAGATCAACAAACCATACACAAAGACCGTATTTACTTTATACTTTAAGCCCTATGACTGCATTCGCTTTTGAGGTACAATTTTCAGTCAAGTTTAGTGTTATGATTATTCAACGCCCAATCCAGTAAGATCACTATTGTTCAAGTTAATCTGTTGGAACATATATAAGTATTAATTCTGAATGTGTACAAGATAAGACCATACATTATTGCCCTTTCCGTGAATTAATTTAGCTTTTCACAGTCAAACACGTCCTGTGCACTGCATACGGTACCCTGTACCCTGTACCCTGTATCCTATACCATATGTCCTGTACCCTGTATCAAGTATACTATAACCTGTATCCTGTTCACTGTATCCTGTACTCTATATCCTGTATCCTGTACACTGTGCCCTATTTCCTGTACCCTGTACCTTGTATCCTGTATCCCGTATTCTGTACACTGTATCCTGTATCCTGTATCAAGTACCCTATATCATGTACCCAGTATCATATACACTATGCACTGTATCCATGTACCATGTACCCTGTATCATGTACCCTGTATACCAACCCGAGATATGGGCAACCCACAATGTATTAAATAACAAATTGAATGTATCCATACCGAAATAAGGAATAGAAGTAAACATAAAAATAAAAAAAAGACTATCATTGATGAAATTAACCACGTGTAAATGATAGACGAGACTAAGGCACGATGGTGTTTCTAATGTTAAAGGTTAGTTTAGTTTAAACCTATTGTATTCAAGACGAAATGAATAGGTTAAAAGTTATTATGACCTAATTGAAAACCGCTGGAAGTTGGCGGTATATAGGATTCATAACATATTGTCTTTACTGGTTCTCCCCTAAACAGTTGTTGTTGAAATATCCTTCCGATTAGATCGTTATGGTGATCATAGTGAACAACATCCACGACAACCATAATTATCACAGCAAAGTCAGTACATCTCCGTGGCCCAGAATCCTACCACCATGAATGTATGCTGCACCCATGCGTTAGGATTCTAGGCCAAACAGATGCACTGACTTTGCTCAGCGATTTATGAGACTATAAAATGACTGTTTGAACATATTTATATAATTGAATGTACAATACGCTAAAATATATAAACATTATTTGCGTAAAATGTTTTGACGTTTGACTAGAATAAAATAGTAGGATTTGGCAAGTAACTCTAAGGGAGACATCAGGATTAGACATTAAAAATGTAACTACTTTATCACATGGAATAGCTGGGAAATCTGGCCATTTGATATTGCAAACATTAAAAAACTCATTACAAATATATCTATAAAGTGGACAGTATAAAATTACATGCAATAATATTCGGGCAGTTAATATAAAAACGCTTCTCAGGAGCTATGTTTTCTATGATAATGCTAATGTATGTTGTACCCATATGGTAGGATTCTAGGCCTAACAGATACACTGACTTTGCTATGATCTTCAGAAATAACCCAGCACCATATTGTTAGTACAAGTACTATGTTT
>JAUTBT010032944.1:0-18492 GCA_032361225.1 Lepetodrilus schrolli | reverse complement strand
ACCAGCCGGTGCTCACAGGTTTACTGCAACATTCAGCGCTATGGATGTTGCGGGTTTCCTCCTGCCCTAAACTGACATGTCATGATATAAGTGAAAGAATCTTGAAAGCGACTAAACCCCAATACAAAAAAAAAAGAAAAAAAAGGGTAATGTACATTTCATAAGTATTGTGGAGAATGTAGGTCACAGGTCAGGGTTCCTGCATATGTATCGGAAGAGAATTTGTGCATTAATAATATATTTTAAGTCTTTTACACAATCTCTATTGCAGTCAGATTTGCGTATCTCACATTTGAATATCCGGCATACACATCTTTGCTCTACATGCATAAAAATAATCCCTCCTTTATACCTTGTTACATTTTTTTCTCTCTTTTTTTTCTTCTATTTCAGCATCGAGTTTGACCGTGACTGTGATTATTTCGCCATTGCTGGTGTCACCAAAAAAATAAAAGTATGTCGTTTTCAAATTCCATATAATCTTTAACCCTCACCATGGTGGAGGCAACTGGAGATGCCTTAAAGAACAGTGCTTGTGTCTAATCCAGCAGGGAGAGGGTTAATCGTTAATCTAATTACATTTCTTTGTGGTGTTTCCTTTCCGTGACTCTACATTATATAATATGTGGTCTTCATGAGATGTGATATATTCATGACATTATTTCAGCTATACGAATACAGCCTGGTTATCAAAGATGTTGTAGACATGCATTACCCATCTGTAGAGATGCTTTGTAATTCAAAAATAAGGTGAGCTCTACATGGATGTTGTAGATTGTTTCATTCTTTGGTTTAATGTAAACATGATTTTACGTATTTTGTGTTATTCATGAAAACATCGGCATGTTTTCCATCTTCATTAAAAGGACGTCGCAAGTGGGTGACAGATTCCCACAGTAACATTAAACTCCATATTCAGCATCGAGAAGGTTAATTTAACAATGTCCTCATTTTTCTCCACCCTCCAGCTGTGTCACGTGGAGCACCTATCACAAAGGAATGTTGGCTAGCTCTGACTATGAGGGGACCGTCACATTATGGGATGCATCCCTGGGGGTCAAATCACGCATGCTACAGGTTAACCTTTTATTTATTCAAATAAAGTTTTACGTTTTATTACGACCTAATTATGTATTTATTATTATGTATTTTTTTGTATTTGGGTTTAGAGCCGCTTTCAAGATTCTTTCACTTATATCACGGCCTGTCAGTTTAGGGCAGGAGGGAAGCCGCAACATCCGTAGCGCTGAATGTCGCAGTAAACATGCGAGCATCGGCTGGTACTGACAAGACCAAGGATGATAACTGCATTGCTACTCTACAAACATCGCATCCTATCAATATCACGTCAGAAAGGTAACTTTCGCGAACATTGATGCCGGGCCCCCGGGGCAGGATGTGAACCTGGAACCTTTGGCTCCGAAGCCCAACGCTCTACCACTGCGCTACCACCCGCCCTGTTCGACCTAAGGATAATTTTAACATTGTGAATTTCCATCATTGTAACGGTTTGTACAGCATTTTACTGAAATCCATAAGCATTTGGTCAGTGGCTATTCAGTCAAGCATATTTTTCATCTACCACAAGAGCATGAACATCATGTTTCACTAAGCAATTCACACTATTTTTTTTAGCAACAATTCGCTCAATGTTCACTTTAACCTTTGGCAGGAACACGAGAAAAGATGCTGGAGTGTCGACTTCAACAGGATGGACCCGAAACTTCTGGCCTCGGGATCCGATGATGCAAAAGGTTGGAGTGAAAACCTAAGTCTGGCACCGTCAGACATCAATATTGATGCACTTCTGGGCCTGAGATGGGGAATTGTGAACAAAACTTAAGAGTTGAGCATGAAATTGTACTTAAAAAAAAGTTTCATAATATATGAGCCTGATTGTCATTAGTAACCCTTTCCCTACCGGGAGCGTATTTTTACGTTTTAAAAAAACTACTCCTGAAACCCCAGTAGCGTAATAATGTGCTCTGGCCCGATAGCATGTTTTTATGCACATGATCCCTGCATAGATGTACGCTAAAATAACGTATATCTTCACGGTGACGACAGGATTGGCAATCGAAAAATGACAGTAATAGCCTAGGGGTTTTCTTGATTATTAAAATGTGAATTTTCGTGGGGTTTTTTTTATATTGAGATACGATCGAGTGAAAATGGAGTTATAGTTCTTGCCTTGGTTCAATTTTCACTCTGCTGAACTCGCTCTCACTCAGAAAATATTGAGTTTGGAATCACTTGTCGTAATATCAATATGACACACTAGCTCGTGTATTAATCTCTATATAATAAATAGGCTATTTCATGTATCTAGTGAAATAGCATGTATCTCGTGACATGGTAAAACTGATATTTTAACTAGTCTCAAATATCTTCTATATCTTTAAAAATATACTGTGGTTTAAAATTTAACAACCAAACTGCTGAAAATTAATTTTATCATTCTAAAATATTTGTAGTGTACATTTTCAGAATTTACTACAGCACTAGATCGATGACCCATACATGCTCATCACAATGAATCGTACACTTGAGGATATTCACAGTCCATATTATATTGTCCACTTTACTAAATATACTATATATTTATAGCATACAGTATATATGTGAGTGGTTTGCATGACATTAGATCAATGCATTGAACACACATAGAAAGGGTAACTTTTAATATAAAATTAATAGCATTACCAAATATGGTATTGGTAGGTTGGTATGGTAACCATCTTCCCTGTGTTATATGTATTGAGTTAGAATATATTCCTCACCAATTATATCAGAATAGTAAATGTATTTGAGAAACTACTAAATGATAACTTCAATTAAATGAATGTTCATTTGAAAAATATTGAGCGTAAGGGCAATGTTTTTATGCAAGATATTTAAAATATTTAAGCCTAAAAATGAATTAGAGCACAGTTCAAATGATTGAACACCTTTTGAAAATTATGATATTTGGACATATTTCTGTAGTCGTGTTAGTAGTGAGTCCACACATGACGTCCTAGTAGTGAGCCCAGGTAGGGAAAGGGTTAATAACATTTGATATGATTCTGATTTTTAATAGTTTATGGTCACTTTCTAGATATTTGGGTGGGGATATGTTTATTTTAAAAAGCAATTTATTGAACATCAAGTTTTTATTTTTAATTATTTTTGTTATTTTTATAAAGACCTTTATTCCAGTAGAAACAAAGAATACATCATACACATAGAAATGGTACACAAATATATAGCAAACAGTAACACATAATGGTAGGCAGAGAAGTGATGTATATATGATTTACTTATGTTTTGGACATCAACTTAACGTGTAAGACTAGTATAATAAAAATAAAGAATGTATAATTTTATCTAGCAGACCGGTAGTAGTGGTTGTTATGGTCTTGATGGATGATGAAATGGTCCTCATTGTGAGTGGTTGTGGTGATGATGGTGATAGTGATGATGGTGATAGTGATGATGGTGATAGTGATGTGTGTGGGGTGATGATGGTGATAGTGTCGATGGTGATAGTGATGATGTGATAGTGATGATGGTGATAGTGATGATGGTGATAGTGATGATGGTGATAGTGATGATGGTGATAGTGATGTGTTGGGGTGATGATGGTGATAGTGATGATGGTGATGATGGTGATAGTGATGGTGGTGATAGTGATGGTGATGATAGTGAGTGGTTGTGGTGATGATGGTGATAGTGGTGATAGTGGTGATAGTGATGATGGTGGTGATAGTGGTGATAGTGAGTGGTTGTGGTGATGATGGTGATAGTGATGATGGTGATAGTGTTGAGTTGCTGGATCATCTCAATGCTGATGTTGCTTACAGTCAAGCTGTGGTCCACCAACTCGGAACACTCAGTAATTAACTTGGAAGCCAAGGCCAATGTCTGCTGTGTCAAGTTCAACCCAGAGAGTCGCTATCACCTTGCGTTCGGATCAGCAGGTGAGAACTGTCTACTTTCTTCTTCTATTAACCATTATTATTAACATTGAACTTGCAGTGGCGGCGGGTGGTAGCGCAGTGGTAGAACAGTTGGACTTCGGGGGGCCAAGGTTCCATGTTCAAATCCCGCCCCGGGGGCCTGGATCAATGTTCGCGAAAGTTACCTTTCTGACGCGATATTAATAGGATGCGATGTCTGTATAGTGGCAATGCAGTTATCATCCTTGGTCTTGTCAGCACCAGCTGGTGCTCGCAGGTTTACTGCAACATTCAGCGCTACGGATGTTGCGGGTTTCCTCCTGCCCTAAACTGACAAGTCGTGATATAAGTGAAAGAATCTTGAAAGCGACTCTAAACCCCAATTCAAAAATAAAAAATACATACGCATACTAGTATATAGTTTACAGTTATCATTGTTGGTTTATCCTCCTCATAGCAACTCAAACATGTCACGTGTTTTCTCTAACTATCCACATTATCAACAGTGTATACAATTCAGATTTAGATGGTCGTAGATATCTGCGACACATTATACAATCTTATCCATCTTGTCAAATGAGGTCATTTCTTCGAAGATTCATACCAATTTAAAAATTATTAATTAATTATACGTCGTGCTTTACCCTAGTGTCGGTACTATCTGCATGCATATCGGCAGTGTAAACAGGCTCTGTGTACTGAATCTACTGACATCAATGGCCTTATACAAACTCGAAGAAACCCGACGAAATATAACCATTGAGAAATAGTTCTCCTTGAGCTCGTCTACGTCTAGTTAGACGGCTTTAACTCAGAAACATTTCACAACGTCGCTTAAGCTTTGATGTAAGTCAATTACCCAAACTATAAAGCGCCATCGCGGCTTCAAATCACGTTTTTAGATCACAAAAGCAATGTTTCTGGAATCATTAATATGAAACGCATTAGCTAATCTATTCCTTGACAGAAAATATCAGTAGCGGCGCCCTGGTGTAGTCAATACTGTAAGTGGTACTTGCCCTTTTAGGGCAATAACGTGGCCATAATGATAATGTCCATAAAGCAAGGCCACTGTGGACTAAAAAACATCTTAACGGCCATGTCGTAATCTACACAGGGAATATGCTTCACATATAGGATTATGTGGTGTTTATAGGCGAGCACTTTGTCATACAGAACCTATACTATGTGGGTATCGACATATGTTTGGCACAACTACCGGAACATTATAGATCTGTACTGCTTTATATCTCCCGGAACTTGTTATATCTAACCAGCATTCCACATTATAAATTAATACTTTGGCATGATTTCTTGCACGATCAGTAATACTGAACACCTATTCCCAGTTCATAGTATTATTCTAAAGACCCACATTGGTTCATGCAGTACATAATGACGTCAAGGACTTATCATTACGGGGCATAATGTTAGAGATCGCTGGTTAAAGGCAAGCCATGGATATAGTCTAGTTATGACGTGCATAACGGTGGGCATGTTAGTGGAAATAGTACCCACCTCCCCGGCTGATGCCTGAGGCACAGTATGTAGTGCATGGCCCACCACAGCAACACGTCTGTATTCTAGAAACGACCAGAATACTACGTGACAAATGGGTTTTCATGTTATATTTCGCATAAGTGATTCTACTGGCGAAATGTGTCCAGATCGGGAAATCTATCATGAATCAAGCAAAGAAAAAAAAGCCAGACCCTCTGAGTGGAATAGTGCCTTTGCCTGGCCATCTGATTTCACGCAAGAGTAGGATACTATTGCCAGTGTTAAACATCAACATGAAACAAAATTGAAATGGGACTTGTTGGCCTCAAATTGCCAAAAGTTGACATCTTCCTGGAAGTGCAATCATGCCCGGGGCAACATGTATTGATTTTAACATGGCGATAGAGGTCAATGGACATAGAGGTCAATGGACATAGAGGTCAATGGACATAGAGGTCAATGGACATATAAAAAACGTTGACAGAAGCGAATGTATTCATAGAACAACAGGTCTGATAGCGTTATTTCCTCGTCAATGCTGTATAGTAAAACCTGTAATGAAATTCAAACTGTATTTGTAGTTTAATCTAAATGAGTTGCATTACATTGCACTGCAGGTGCAGCAGTGGGAACAAGAGGTTTATCGACATGTAAACTCAGGCTTACATTTTCAAGTAGAGCTAATGAATGAGAACCCCGATAATTCACGAATTACTAACAGATTGCATTGTATACGGTGCATTTCTTTTGTTGTTGTTGAGCGCACTGCGTTGTCAACGGATCCATGTGTGGCACTACCAATAGTATATCTCCTAAAGGACGATGGATGGGAACTATTTCACGAAGGACACGTGTGTAATAGTATGCCCAGCATTGATAATATATTATATAATTTTACTTGTCTAGAAATTATTGAGTGCCCGACCAGCTCGAGTACAGAGATCGAGTCAAGAACGGCCACTGATCCGTACTGATAGGTTTATGGTACCAGTGTACGGATTGAATCCTTGCAGTGTTGAACTGTTCGTATTCAGGTTACTTTATATGGAAATTTGGTAATTGCCCCCGAATGTCAGTCGAACCCCAAGCTTCCTTAAATAAAGTCTACTGGTATGCGGTGGCCCCATCAAACGTCCAGACGATGCATTGAAGCAAGATTGAAACATAAAAATTGATAGGGGAACTATATCATGGCAAAAACATAGTGAATGCATACGGTATATCAAATGCACATTTCCCATCAGGGTATCTGTATAGAAATGCGTCCACACTGCCTCCAATTATCACGTGAACGTTGAGCCCTGCACTGTGCATGTACATGCAATTGCCTGACACAGATACTTGCTCTTGTAATTCTTTATATAAAAAGCAATTAAGAAGAAATGATGAGCAAGGCTCAAGGCTTGCATCGGATACCTTCACCACATCTCCTGCTCCAGAACTGCAGAGGTTAATTCATCCTCCATTTCTGAGAGTCAAATCAAATTCTCTTTTATTAACAGAGAGGTTTATAGTGGTCTATTCATACCAAGCACGATACGACATTTTAGACGTGTACCAGTCTAAAGCGCGAACAGGATTTCATCGACAGCTATTCATCGGCTAACAACAGCGTTCGGGAAAGTTCAAGGAGACAAATGCGACACGGTTCTTCATTACTACGACATTGGATCACGGCTTTGGAAAACGAACTAAGATATAAATTTAATTTGATTTTGTGGAAGGAGTTGATATGCATATTTCTGGTTTGCAGATATCAGAGCAGCAATCGACTAATACTAGTAACTGATTGAAACATTAAAAGTCGTGGAATGCTCGCAGCCATGATATTTGTGTGTTTGCCTATGGAGAAAATTGTTGTAAAGTTACTGGATAATGTGAACCATGGCAGGTGCCTGGCAGGTTATGAATTCACGTTGCAGATGTAAAGTGAGATGGTCCATAGTGTTCCGTAGTGTTCTCATCACGACCAGTTCCCATAGTGATCACTTGTAGTGTTCTCACGACCATGCTGCTTTATTGTACAGTGTCTTCTCCTCTCGGGTGCATTCCATAATTATTCGTATTTGACTCTACGTTTATATATTAATTAATTGAGCATCAGATCTATCATTAACTCCGGGAAGCGTACAGGCAATCCTCACCAGCGTGTGTTCCAGCACTGCTAGACAGTCTTAGATCACTTGTACTGTGACGCTTCAAATACAAACACGTTAATGATGGAATAGAGGTATCTGAAAGACATGTGGTCATTAATGCCACTCACATGATAGGGCCGACTATCAACCTGGATGTGTCACAGAAAAATACGTCAACAGCAGTCCATTACATAACCTGCATTCCTAGGATGCCAAAGCCTCCCCTCTCCCTCCACCCCCACCATTCCCTCCGCCCCCACCATCTCTCTCTCTCTCTCTCTCTCTCTCTCTCTCTCTCTCTCTCTCTCTCTCTCTCTCTCTCTCTCTCTCTCTCTCTCTATCTCTCCCTTTTCCGTGTGTAAACATTACAATTATATGTGTTTCACGTGAACGTGAGGCTGTATAAGGGAGTTGAGCAATCAGTGGATTGAGTGGGTGACATTTGCTACCGTGCAATTACACTGTTCACCGTGATTCAACAAGCCTAAAGCAAACACATAATAATTGATAGCATCTCAAAAACAGTACAGAAGAGAAAGTCTTGTTTGGAGTTGTAAAAAACCATTTCATCAAAGTATATGTTTTATTCTACATGAGTATGTATTGGCGATATGGGATTTGTTAATTAATTCATCCTAATTGCGATAGTTTTCGTATCCATATCTCCGCCATAAAGAGGCGTCGCATTGGGATTAAACAGAACGTACTTCATCACATGTCGACAGGTACAAATTAGCACGCGTTCAGGTATTGACAGATGACGTGGTCACGTCTTCGAAAGTCGACAGGTATAAATTAACTTGCATGGAGTTATTGACAAGTGGAATGCAAAGGATATACTTGTATATCAATTTGCATCGGCTCGAGTACATGTAATTCATGGTTTATAGACGAGAGCATTACACTGGGATGTCAAAAGTCTACACAAAATGGACCTTCGTATAACATGTGTAAGTATATATAGTAATATTCAATCTTTTTTACGCACAGATGTAAGACAACCCATGCACACACTAATACGTGGACAGGTAAACGAGTGGTATCCCTACCCGATGAATAATCCAAGATTTTACACTTGCCATGTCATGTGTCATATAACTATTGACTTGTGGGAAACTATTTCACATAACATTTCCTATCAATTTCAGAACCATGTCTACGTTTTCATCCTGATGTCGTTGGTGTTGGTGTTAGGCCAGATGGCAGAGGAATGTCCAGACGGCTGCGACTGTTCACAAGCAGGAACCCTAACCTGCAGGAAACTAACCAAGTTTCCTCGTCCGTTCTCTTATACAGCGGGGACGGTGTCTATATCCATGTCTTCAATGCCTGCAATTCCAAGACACGCCTTCGTCAACGTCAGCGGCATCAAAGTCATTGATATGCATTCAGTCACCATTGGGACAATTGAACCGTGTGCATTTGATAATCTGGATGGCCTGACACGGATATCCGTTTATAACGGAAACATCGGGACCATTCGAACGGGTGCATTCAATGGAATGGCGTATCGCGGGTACTTTTCTCTCTTCATGTCTGACATACAAACCATTGAGTCCTATGCATTTAACAATGTTTCAGTCTCAAAATCATTCAGCATATTTCAGTCCAATGTCACGTTAATACAACCACGTGCATTTTACAACTTTAAGGACATGAAGAAGTTTTCTATTTATTCGTCAAACATAACTACAATAAAAAGCGCAGCTTTTAGCAATTTCTTGCGAATAGAAACTGTCGACTTCCACGAGAACACCATTGCTACACTCGAGTGTGATACCGTGGAGAGTTTAATTAAGCAGTTTGGTCGGAACTTTTCTTTTGACCATATAACACTGAACTGTGACTGTCAATCTGCCTGGCTTCTCAAGGAGACATTAGCCACCCCGGCACTTTCTCTCAACACCACTGTGTGTCGTCTGCCGCTGCCTCTGAAAGGAACCTCTCTAGCTGAGCTCAAGCTGGACCAGCTTTGTTCTCCTGGTCAGGGGGTCAAAGGCGAATGTGTCCAGGCTAGTGGTGTACACCCCCCTGTTTGTGGAATCACTGAGATGACGACGACGACTACTACCACCACCACTGTAGCAACAACTACGATAGGTCAACGGGAGACTACTCCATCTGTGTCATCCAACGTGAGATTCAGAGTTGGGATCATTAGCATCTATATGTGGGTCATTACAACCATCTTGCACATGTAAATATGCCACACTCAATAATAAACACATATTAATTGCATGATACCTTCAGGTTATACTGTGAATTCATCTGTTCCAAATTCCTCGAAACAAACTGAATTCTAGATCTTTACTATACATAGACAACTCGAAAAATAACAAACTCAACTGAAAATTGCACATAAAAATAAGATAAATCAGAAAACCGGGCCTGGTCCCTGTTCAACAGAACGAGAGTCGTAAGTCCACGCTAACGTATGAGAGTTACGACTCTCGTAGAGTACGATCGTTCTGTGGAAGGAACTCTGAAACGTACCGTCCAGTGCCAGTCGAGAAGACCAGACTGTGGATGGTTATTTTACGAGCGCTTGCTTCATTAGTATTACATTTCAAAGGAGTGACGGATGTAATACTGTATACGATGATGTACAAAATTACTCTAACGGGAATAAATATGTTTGCGTATATCAACAATTATACGACCGGCCTAATGTACCGGAATAATTAAACTGCATTATATTCTGTTTGCGAATCGATGCGTGTATAGCCAGCTGTAGCGAGTGTAAGATTATGTATGCTGAGTCAGTATATTGCAATATAGTAGAGCCATATTAGGGACATTGCATGCCACTTTCTGTATGGCTATTTTAAAAGCATTATTAAATTGTATTCAATGATATACTACATCCGTGTCATCTGTCCAATCTACAAGTGAATTAATATTATGCGAATTGATCTGCGCTCGTTCGTACTAGATAGATATTTCATCAACAATTGCCTCGATATAGTCAAACGAATTTAGGGATTTGACATATTTTATTTTCCAAAATGTCAAGAGTTCTGGTAAATTCTAAAGTGACACAGATGACACACGTCGTCACAAATTACCTTCCTCCCATTCAATTTCTGGAGTGTTCCACTGCCAATTCCCATACATTTCGTAAACTGCACTTTTTAGTTTCCTTTCGTAATCGGTAATTCCGTAATGGATGTCATTTCATCAAACTTAAAGCTGCCTTCTACACACTGCTTCCGGATATCGTTGCAACTAACCTAACTCTACCATTTATAGAATAAGAAAATCATATCTGCTATATAAGTAAACAAACAGTGCTTTCACTTCATGTTTATTCTAATTACCAATTAAACATGTGTAATTAGAATTCATGGCGCAAAAAATCAAACAGGGAAAGGTGGTTTAACTCAGTAATTTCCATCCCGATGACGTAAATAACAGGATATACATGTACTAATATCGTCAACATAAAGCCAACATCCCGGTTTTCTACAAAACTCACTAGCGGTTCATAGATGGTTTAATAAGCTGGTGTAATTATAAGCTTGCAAATACAGCAGCAACAACAACAACAACAACAACGAAACATGGTTGTATGTCTCGTCACTACCATTTTTCCACGAGTCTATAATTCACCTTTCGATACTATTTCTTGATTCATAATCGGCAGACCTTCCAGCCCCGAATTGTCCATGCACAGATCAGGAAACCTACCAACATAACAGATGTAATATATGGACAAGCCTACGTAATCTGGGCCATCACATATAGATAGCATCGCGTATTAAATAGATATATTATTCAGATGATGGACTGGATCAGACGAGGAATGATGGAAATTGATCTAACTGTGTAAAATAATCAGCCGTATCGGGAAACATCCAGTCTGGGTATAGAAATTGGTTCATTTCTGCTAATACAATTCTCGAAGGAAACGTTTTCCCCTCTAAGTTGGACCATATTACCTCTGGTTCCAACGAAAATTGTCCGGCTAACGGTGATGGGTATTTCAACAGGTCGATTCAATCCGCAATTCAATGTCCATTAAGCGGATTGATGATATTTAGCTATACCTATCGTACTTGACTTTCCTTTAAATGTTACAGGGGACATGCATGTCTGGGAAGAATCTTTCAACTTTATACAAGGTAATTGATCTTTGGTTTAGATGTGGAACTGTTGCTCATCCGAATCAATGTCAGAATTCGGCGTTCGTTTCAAATGGCAAGAAGGATCTTTGTTCCCATAAGAATATTGACATGTTGTTCCCAAGTGAGACTAGTACATCCTACTGAATACCATGCATGTAAGAATAGAGTTCACTAGAGAGGCTTGTTCTATAAGATTGCGTTTTAGTGATGTAAAATGTCATGCGCCATCGGCGGATCTGTGTTTGCGACTGATCGCGCTGCGCTATCAATGGATCAATCATTGGTGTAGGTATTGGAAGATTGCGTAGACATCGATACAATTGTGTAGATACAGGTAGATTGCGCAATCATTGGTAGATTAAAATACATTGGTACATCGCAATACATTGGCAGATGGCAATATATAGGCATGTCAGATTGCGCAGACATTGGTAGATCCCGATGTATGTCAGTTATGTATATAATCGGCAAATAGCGCAGCGGATAGGATAACATGGGGATCTTGTTGTGCCATCAATGGATTATATCATCGCTACGTAGATAGTATCATGAGGGTAATATTTCAAGTGATCCTAACATGGTCACCATATCTACACTTCCGCTGTACAACGGGCCAAACCAAAGGACGTACACAGGGTTATCAAAAATGTCCAACATACACGCTAGGTGTAATACGACCAGACAACGGGGACATGCAGGCCTGGGGTGGTCCTGTATTAGAACTCCTGCTCCTGCTCTACGGGGGGGAAAGAGGATACACGTTCATGGCTGATCATGTCAGTCTCAAGATTAGTATATCTTGAATCACAAACCTAATGGTTCCTGTGAATGACCATGAAGGCTTCTAGAACAAATATACTTGATCATTATACAGGAAGTATTCAATACCAAAGTAATGTAGTTTCCATCTCAACTACCCTGTTCATAGTGTATATCCTTGTCCTGGCTACTTTCAAGCATACGTTGAACCACGCCTCGTGGGCATTCCACTGGCTATAGCATCGATTAATGTTAATAACTGTTCATTATAGCCGGCTTCCTTGCATCTGACTTTCTAGATTGCGGTATTTATTCGTGTTGCCATTCTCTCCAGGTAAAGACTAATGGCGATTAAGTCGCTTCCTGTTTTATTATTGACTGATCTGTGGCATAATTCAAATAACCTCGCTGTAATCCGTCTGAATAGCTACCTATCCTATTTTCTTGTCAATGTTTCTTTGACATGAATATTTCTATCAGATTATTGTTCTTGATAGATTTGTCACAGTTTGTCGTTAACGAACTTCCACAATACATTCGCATGTACGACCTGACCTTAAATAGATGAAGTACGATCATTGATGAATGTTCTTCATAAATGTTACCGTGATCGGATTGCTTTTATGTTGACGTACACACATTAATCGCCATATTGATGATTGCTTTTATATTGACGTGCACACATTAATCAGCATATTGATGATTGCTTTTATATTGACGTGCACACATTAATCAGATGATTGCTCCTGTTTCTCAAAGCATGGATAGAGACTGCTGATCATGAACAGCAATCGATGATTTGATGAGTTACTTGTCATCAGTGATGCCACCTTCCAGACATTTGTATGACGAAGGCATTATAATCGTAGCTGTAGCATAGTGCCGTCTGTCATATAGTATTCATCTTGGTTAAATGAATAGTGTTCTAGAATATGTATTAAATCTGCCTAACTAGATTCATGTTAAACGTACACAGAAAACCATGAATTTTCATTGTTCTTGTGATCATTTGTGTCAATATAATGACTCAATAACTACATAACGTTATCTACATCTACGACCAAGCATAGAGTAATAACAGTAGATGTATAACTATAAATTAAACATGCTACATTTGTATGTCACTTTAACAACAAATATGGCCGCCATAGACAGATCAACACTGAAGCATCAAAGCACTGAAAACCAACTGGGTTTTTAATGACAAAATATAGTTGGCAAAGATGGATAGATAAATGTCGTAATCAGCACTGTTGTCATAATTAATTATACATTACCGGTATAATAACTTAAACATTGGGTGTAATAATATTTTTTATATTTTATTAAGCTAATTTTATTTTTACAGTTCATATTTACTTAAGTTACACGTAATTAGATCACTTGGTAAATCTAAATGTCATACTCGTAATGAACGTCCATTACATAGACAAGTATTAAATGTTTTTACTAACTTAATGATGGTTAAATTAGTAATCAAGTCAATGCTCTATTTCTAGATTTTAATGGACATGTGTGTTAGATGCATGCCTGTATATATCGTAATATCATCATATGCCGTGTGCTGTCAGCATGTCAGCTAATGTTACAAACTCATGTTTTGTATTGTTACAAAAAAAACTAGTTAACGCAAGTCACTCATGTTTGTGCACAGGGTTATGAAATGATTATACCCTGCCATTTCAAAATTTACATCTTCGTAGATCGCCGAATGAAAATTCTGTCTATTTAACATATTACTATTTTACTTTGTACTTTTGCTAAGTATGCGGAGGGGTGCCGTTCTATCATGTAACAGCGATTTACATATTCAAACACCAATGACAATTGGTCACGTGAGATTGATCAATCAATAATAAGGGCTATCTCAGAAGACATTTAAGCAAGGACAGTTTTGCATAGTGTATCTTGAGATATCGAGGTCATGATCATAAAGGAGAACATATTCAACTTACGAGTTGGCCATATATTTGTTTTCCATTAATACTAGTGTTTTTTTTCTCCATTAATACTACTACTAATACAATATGACGACACCTTCTGAGAGTTTTATAAAGCATGACAAGTCTGTTTCGTACTTGAATATATACTTGAATATGGATATAAACGTGCGTTTTTGTGCGCTTTCTAATTGAAGATATTATTAAAGCTTATTAATGAGGTAGTATGCATCTACATAAGTAAAACCTGAGTGACATAACTGTTGATAACGATACGTGTTTCACCTGTCAGTGCACTTCGCACATTTTGGAGGGTTGCTGTTTTATCATGTAACGGCGATTTACATTCGAACACCAATGACAATTGGTCACATGACAATATCAAGAATATTCCTATTGTCCATAGGAATATTAAATAGACATTGGAATATTGTAACTTGTTGGGTACAAATATGTTCTAATACTTTGCCAAATTTGAATGACCTGCGTTAAATGTTTTTTTTATACGTACCAAACATGGGCTTGAAAACATTACCTGCCAGACTATATAGTAGGAAGGACATTATGTTAGAAAACCACCCTTGTACGGTGTTGTACAATAGTAAATTTACATTGAGCAAAGAGCAGTAATTACGAATAAACAATTACAGAATTAATGGACACTGCTCTATAGGATTATCCAAGTGACTATGGAGACACTGTTTACAAACATGACAACATATTGATCTGACATATTCCAAGCATTCCTGACTTTAGCAATGCCAACGAACCGGATGCTTGATATTGATGCACACGCAAATGAGTGTACATATACTCTTCTACTGTTTTACTAACCGTTGTTTGCCCTTCTAGTCTATCACAATCACAAGCATACTTACTGAATATGGTGCGCACTGCCCATGTTCGTAGCAACACAGTGTTACTCGTTTGAGTACATGCAGTTGAGACTGTACACTTAATAAACTTCCCGATCCCCGGAGAGTATGCAACTCAGCCCAAGCCGTAAAATTGTGCTAACACGATTAACGTTTTTTTCAAAGAAATATCGAGATACAATATGTAACGGCGTATTTCGACGGTGCAACTCATCCGTAGATACTGGTTCAATACCAACTCTATTTGTTGTGTAGAAAACTGTCCGGACTTATGCATGTCTACTATATCTAGAGCATAATTATGTATATCTACTCTATATTTATTTGCAGTTAACTAAACACTATGTATATAGTAATACATGTACGTAGCTATTGGGCAGCAGAGAGACAAAATTATATCCCAGCCATAGCAAACATAGTTAGGCGTCCTGTTCTAAGATATTAACGGAATCAGACAGGAACCTGGCCATCTCCTTCAGGGAAGGGTAGAACTCGGAGCAATGATGATGCAATGTGTAATAAATTGTACACACTTCGGAGTTGACGATGCCAGTTGCGATACTAGTAAATCTGTCGAGGCATACACATTATTACATGAAATCATATAGTTTACAATTGTTCAGAGAGGTGAGTATGTTGTACTTTTCGCTAGTGTATAATGTGAAGACGTTAGTATGATCAATAGCATATTTCTAAAGGCCAAGTTGCGCTCATAACTGAAGTGAAGTAACACAACACTACCTAAACACTAAAACCACTTCAAAATACTAAAACCACTTACAATTTTCAAATACAGAATCAGGTGCATCACCATCGCCATGGGCAACCTACATGCACAGATGTGTACGAGTTCCTTTCTATGGAATGTATATCCAAACGTCGAGATCGCGGATGCCATCGTATTGATTACGACTACATTCAGGTATAATAGTTGCGAGCATAGTACATCTATGGTCTTCGTTACCTGTGGTGTGGAGATGGAGTCTTGCCGTCTATGTCTTCTGTTGCTGCCAGTCTTCGGGTTAATTACAGGCCTCTATGGAAAAAACTTCGTAACTAATACACTCTGGAATAAGAAGAGAGGGACCGACAATATCATCACACAGTCCACAGCGATGTCGCCAATCCATTGTGCAATTCAGTGTGGAGAACACATCTCTTGTCAAACGTTCTTCTATACGTCATCTGGACAGTGCTCCTTACACCAACTAGAAATTCAGTATCTGACACTGTCACCCGACCCCTTGTCCAATGGATATGTGCTAGGTGAGATACAAAACCAATATGTGCTAATCTGCATAGACAGGTAAACTATTACATCTGATATTCGTAAACAATGACAAAGATCAGCATATACTAGTATTTCATTTTACCGCATATGAATATTAATTTTACTTAGTTTAATGTAATTTATAGTCAAGCGGAAATTAATAAGTTAGTAGTGACTGATGGGTGCAATATGTTCACTCATTTACCCAATAGTGTGAACTGACCCGGTATCCACATCTGATTGTGGATATGTTCAAGTGGTGAACTCGGAACACCCTATTACGAAGCTCTTGCATCCTCTGCGAGACTATTACATTGTCTTAGTGATCAGGAGGAAGATAGATACGAGAGTGTTGTAGTCTCTTAGTAGATGCGATAACTACGTAAAATGATGTTTTTCTCTTCCAACATCATAGTGTAGAGGATGCTAATACAGAATGATTTCATTTGACGCATGCCGGATGTAATATGCAAACATAATAATAGCAATATGAAGTGAGTACGTGTCGTATTACTATTGCATTGGTCGATGTGTGCAGACGCATGCCGTGTACAATAGATGTACTTTCACCAAAATAGCAATAAGCTCGCATCGTCCGCAGAGACAAACCTGTACCCACCATAGTAGTATAACATGGTCATCTGGCATTCAACTCCAAGATGGCGGCACTTCCGGTCTGACATGCGCAGACATTAATGACGTCACTTTCGGTCAATTTTCCAAGATGGAGTCACATACGGGTCACCGGTATTCCCGATGAAGACCAGAAGTACCGCCATTTTGGATATCTGAACGGAATTACCGCCATTTTGAAAAACTGCACGGAAGTACCGCCATTTTGAAAGACTGCCAGGAAGTACCGCCATTTTTTGTAATGGCCCCGACGACAACGCCTATTGCCTATCGTGTGTGCGTGTGTTTCCCCATCCTCCCCCTCCCTCCCTCCTCCTCTCCACCCTTCCGCCGCCGCCACCACATCATCTACAACAACATCATAAACATTTCCATGCTATCAGCATACTCTCCACTCATCATTGGGTCGTAGCTATCAGGATCTTCCATACAGGAAGCGGAGCTCCAGACATGTTGCTCTCTTCGTCTCCAAGCTAAATCTGAGCCTCGACAGGCCAGGGACGGCAATATTTGGCCCGCCAACTGGCGTCACGTGCCCACTGGTTTAAACGACCCAGCTGTATGTACTTTACGGCCAGAGCAGTCACGTGACCTGTTTCTAGAATCTTCCAACGAATTTGTTACCAATGTACTATGAATATTATCTGTGTGGAAAGTATGCACTAACAGTCAACTAATGCAAACGTATGAATTAAAGAGCTTGCTTGTACAAAACCCAGATGTGCATTCAAGTATGCTAGAATATTCTCTAAAATATTCTAGAACAACGATCTGTACGTTAGGTAATATTCTAGAACATTGCCAGACACGGATCATCTACATTGTATAACAGTGTCTACAATGTTCTCGAGTCAATCGGTTCTAGAACTTACCCAGACGTCATTTGTCAACAATGTTCAACACTGTTTGAACATTGTATCCTGGCCCCCGTTTCACAACGACATCCTAAATTTAGGTGCTCCTAACTTTACGACCCAGTTTATCACCTCCTAAGTTAGATGCTGATTTAAGAAGGGATACGACTTGTGACGTCGTTGTGAAACACGTGTTACGAGGTAACAACACGTAGGACTGGTTTACGAGCTCCTAAATAGTTAGGAGGCCGTTGTGAAACGGGGGCCTGGTGTCAAAAGTGCCAAACACCTGGCCCCCGTTTCACAACGTCATCCTAAATTTAGGAGCTCATAACTTTAGGACCCAATTTATCACGTCCTAAGGTAGATGCCGATTTAAGAAGTGATAAGACTTATGACGTCGTCGTGAAACACTTGTTACGAGGTGATAACCTTTAGGACTGGTTTAGGAGCTCCTAAAT